>DVZL01001600.1:0-17227 GCA_018236625.1 Lasaia peninsularis
ACTTACGAGTCGTGGATATACTAGCACACCTCTGCCTACCTCTTCGGGGATAATAGGCGTGAAGGTACTTTTTTTTCTTATTTCATTTTTTAGGGTTCCAGGTACATGTGATCCAGTTAATAGATTTCAAAAAGCAGAACGTTCGTAATTCGTCTGTAGGTTTTTTCAGTCAAGTTAACTTGTTTGATTGAAAATTGTGAACATTTTGGAAGGTTAGGCTCTTGAAGACTGTATATAGTATTGCCATAGGAAATAATATTCCGATCTTGCAGTGCATAAAATACGGAAGACTCACCGAAGCTAACCAAGCGACTGCACGAGAGGAATCTTCACAATTAATAACAATTTGGTTATGCCCCGCTTAAACGTTCGCTCAATCACTGTCTAACTGTGGGATATATTGAATGAATCTCTTGAGAACAATCAATCTTTTATCTCGATTAATTATCAGAATATTTTCTGGATTTTAAATAAAGTAACGGAACTATTAGGATCGAATCGATTAATTATTTTTGTGCGAATAAATCTATTTATAGAAAAAAGTCGGTGGCTAAATGATGGTAGAGACTCAGGTTAGAACTTAGTCATGCACCAATGAGTTTTTCTACCTTATGTACATTTTATGAGTAACTACTCATCAACAGAAAACATTTAAGTTGATCAGACAAATACCTGTCCCCGTTGGTAATTGAACATGAGCCTCGCGGTTAGTCGATAGATTTAGGTTTATACGAGCCTCTCGACTAATGAGGCGGTCAAATGAATAATTCTTGAAAATGCAACTCCCAAGGGGGTAAAATAGGGTATACAAGTTTGCATAAACTTAAAAACTACAACGAATAAATCAAATTAAATATGCGGCCAAAGTTCAATAGCAAGAAGAGAATAATTCGAAAAATTAATGAATTCAAGAACAGAGCTCGGTTACGTGATGTAGATATATATCTTCACTAAACTATAGAAACTTTGAAGATCTCAATAAAACATCGACAAAGGTAATATTATGTTTGGGAACTAGGTATCTCGAAAAGTTTGCAGACAAAATATAAAGAACTTTGTTTACTTTTAGCATAACTGTAAGGAGCTTATATGTACTACATCCATGTTAGCTTTCTAGCTTAGCTAGACATAAAGACTCTATAAAAAGACAAAATGGCTCTACATACGAGCGCTACTGAAAAATCGTAAATTTCTTAAAGGAGGAAAGGAAGAGATTGTCAGTGAACCTTATTAAGTATTTAACATGATTCCAAAACGTAAATTGTGATAACTATAAGTTTTTCAAATTATTTCTTCTAACGTCATGTTATATAGAAGACCCCGGGTTTGAATCCTGGATAGCTTGTTCTATGACCTTTTTGGGTTTTTAAGAAAATATAATGTTTTCACGAATTGGAATTGGGTCCGATATGGTAGCGAACTTGTCACCGTGGCAAATCGTGGGTGCATAAATGACCCTTTGAGAATTTTGCCTTAACAATACTTAATTATTTATTTATTTGTTTTTCATATCAGATGTAACTATCTAAAATTATTTGTGAAAACGTTAAAATATAAAACACGTGTACAAGTCTTATTTTTGTAAATAAGTGGTTTTATAATATAGTGTCTGGATGTAATATTAAAATAAACACTTTTACTAAATGCATATGCATTTATAACGCACATATGTGTTCACAAGGTACGTATACTAAAACAACAATTTTTAGACTTTTACTTTAGAAATGTATTTAATAGAATAATTCAATATTTAGAAACGCGGGCTCAACTAGTAAGTATGTAATGAGTATCTTCTGTATTTTACATCATTACGACTAAAACTCAGCCATGCAGGCTATTTAACTATTAGCTATTGTCCGCGGCTATACCCGTTTGTTAAAATTTTGTAGTTCTAATATTCAGTTGTTCACACAAACTTCTATCCGTTATTTCGCCCTTGGGGGTCAAATTGTGAGAAATCCTTCCTTTGGCCTTCTGTTTGCCTATTGTATAAAAAGTTTTAAGTTTCTATCCTTTAAGTTTTTATTTGCCTTGCCTTTGCGTTGATACATAAGCAATCACTTTTGCCTTTAATATGTAGGTATAGAAAAGGTAGATATGAAACAGGACATGTGTTTTTCATCTGAGTATGTGATAATAAATATAAATGAAATCAATAATCATGTATCAAAAAATTGTTAACACTTATCATATTCAAAAACCGGGCAAGTGTGAGACGGACTCGCGTACTATAGGTCCGTACTAATATTTATAAAAAATCGTCAAAAAATACGTTTGATGTACGGGGGCAATCTTTTAATATTTGTTATAAATATATAATTACTAGCTTTTCGCCCGCGGAAATATTTTAATAACACAGACAACTTCCAGAGGGCAGACATATAATACTTATTGCGTAAAAACATACCCTTTTTTAATGTAGTCGGTTAAAAAATAGCCTATGTCCTTCCTTAAGGTCAACTTTATCTTTGTACTAAGTTTCATTAAAATCGGTTTAGTAGTTTAGGCGTGAAAGCGTTACAAACAGACATACAGAAAGACAGAGTTACTATTATGATTTTAGCACTTATATTCGTCGTTATAGTGGCAATTTCTGGTTATTACGGTTCATGAGATACAGCTTGGTTACAAACAGACGGATGGACAGCTTCTTAGAAATAGGGTTTCTACTTTAACTCTTTGGAACCCTCAAATATGACATTATGAAGTGGAAAGTCGAAAATAGACTCCCAGGAAGAAAACTAACAGCTAGCTATTACACTAACAGTTGTATGAATCACCTACATCCATTGTTCTCGACATTTAAATATTAGAAGACGTTATAAAAGGAAAATCTCGTTCCATAAAAGAGCGAATATCTGTTAAAGCAATCCTTCCACACCTAGAAAGATGTAAAACATTAAAAGATAGCGTCACAGTGTAGTTGAAACTTCTATAAGACTTAAGAATTTATCACAGCCATTTTTCCAAGTTATTATAACTACTATTATTTTTTAAAATTTATGAATAAAGGGATAGCATTATTACAAACTGTATAAAGTTTGAAATAATGTTTGTTCATTTATTCAAGATTGTTCATAAAATTTATTTTCAAATTAATAATGTCTACTATTATAATACTAACAGTACTCTAACGCCTATTATCCCCAAAGGGGTAGGCAGAAGTGTGTTAGTTTACCTAAGACTCGTAAGTCCAGTAGATGTACTAGAACACCCACGATAAGCTAAGGTACTAGAGCCCTGATGTGATAGGTGGCAAGCCTATCGCCACTTTAGGCATATTCTTTTTTTTATAGGATAAGACAGCGAACAGGCACACGGGTCTCCTGATTCTAATCCCGGGCAATGTAATGCTTACTTGGAATAATTTGAAAAACGTTTAAGAAAATTTGCCCGACCTGGGAATTAAACCCGGGACCTTACGTAGACAATGTCTTAACAGGCGACATGAAAAGTAGCATGAAAGTAGGATTAATGCGGCTGAAATGCGTGCGCTCCGCAAAATTTGTATTCCGCATCCGCATTCGTAATAGTGAGATCAGAGAAGGAATGGGATTAAAAGAAAGTGGGATAGAAATAAGAAAGGACATGCTCCAATGGTTCGTCATGTAGAAAGAATGAAAGATTAACAAAACATATATACGAGTAGGTACGTTGCCAAGTGGATGGATGTAGGTACCCAGGGAGAACTAGGTTGATATTTCACGACCAAATCGCTCGAGTATTGTCCAAGGGTGGTGTCGAGTCTCCGAAACCGGTGTATATGCATGAAGAGAATGATGAATGTGGAGGAAGCTAGTAGCGGTAAGTTAAGTAGGGATCATGACCTTTGGCCCTCTATGTCTATCACGCAAGGGACCTGGCGTGCAGATATGTATATATATATTTACAAGAAAGTCACATAGATCTTAAAATTTACTACATTTCATTAATCTTCTAGGATATATATTAGTCAAACAGAAACTTGTATGTAAATTTTTAATGAGATTTCAAGCCCAAGGGTTTTAAAGGGGTTTTTAACGATCACTTTGCATTCTCTTACCGCCTTATTATCTCGGTAAGTAGTGGGATCAATATCTACATAGAAGATAATTTAGTCCCCGAGACAGTTTTAAAATTATAAAAATGTAAGAATGTTAGTAGCTGCAGCGTAGAAATTGCAAAATGTTATCTATTGCAGCAGGAGAGTGTACGATAAGGTTAATGTTCGATAACATATCTATACTAATATTATAAAGAGGAAACCTTTGTATTTTTGTATTGAATAAGCTCAAAAACTACTTGACCGATTTCAAAATTTCTTTTATTATTACTTAGAAGGGATGTTCCGAATCAGTATAGGCTATATTTTATCTCGGAAAATAGATAAGATTTTTCGTAGTATTGAAAATTGTGGAGTAAGTTAGTGAAAAAACTGCCGTACGTTAACGATTCTCGCGAACGCTGCCTAAATGGTTAGTGATGTACGGTTAACTTCTATAGAAAAGCTGTAGAACTCAATAATGCCTATAAAAAAGTTCGCGATAGTATACACCAAACATTTATATTTTAGCCATTAAAACCACTTTTCCATGGAATAAAAGTAATTAAAATTATTAGCCTACGTTATCGTCTAAAATACTAATTAAATACAAATCCTTATCAAAATAAACTTTTTATTTTATATATTTATTGAGCAAGATTGTTTCAATAGCTATCAAATACTTTTTATTTTATCCCAATCGGACAATCCATTTAAAAGATATTACGAATTTAAAATTGTCATTGGTATTAAAATGAATGATGACCGCCGGCCGATATGTGTTGCATGACTCGCAGGGCGAAACCGTAGGGGAGGGGGTGCACATCTATGAAGCAAGTTGCCACGCGGCTCATATATTATTATAAAATAAAATCTCTTTCTCTGTCTATCTCTATGTTTGATTTCATCTTTAAAACTAAGCAATGGATTTTGATGTGGTTTCTTTTAATAGAGGGAGTGATTCGAGAGAAAAGTTTTTATTTATATAACATGCATAGTATACCCGTGCGAAGCCGGGGCGGGCCGCTAGTAGTAAATATTCATATTAATTTATTTTGAATCATTATAATATTATATTCATCAAACCCTAAATTAGTTCAGCTAAAAGGTAACACGACATACACTGACTGTTAGGCGGTACGAAGTTCGCCGGGTCAGCTAGTATCTACTAAAAGAAACTGCATCGAAATGCGTTGCGTTGTTTTAAAGACAGACAAAAAGAAGCGACTTTGTTTTATAATACGTGATACCAAAGATTGGACGATTTTCTTTAATTTCTGTAGAATTGGATCCTGACTTGGCTATGGGACAAACTCGGAATGTTCACCTAAAACTACAAAATTACAAAAGGAATTTTAAATTTTGTTCATAAATGACGAGAAAATCACTGGATATGCATAAATATATATTTTGCAAACAATGTCTTCCTTTTTACATGTGAAAGAACAATAAATTAAAAATATTTTTAAAATGTTACGCTTTTATTTCAATGCGTTATAATAATCTTTATAGAATTTATACTTTCCATTGTTGGTGCTTGGTGGAATTCCATTGTATATGCACTTTTTCCTCTAAAAGCCCCTTGTACTATTCCACAATGTTTATTATTTTTATTTTTAAATTTCACTTCAGCCACCTGGTTTCACTTTTTAAAACATCATCAGGGCTTGTAAAACAAAAGACAAAGACAAATTAAAAATAAAAATAGTTAATATTGTGGAATAGTACAAGTGTATGTTTTAAATTAAAATTGGAATGTCTGTATGTAATATTATATTAACGGCTTTTTACTAAATGCATACGTATGTTTAAAAGGTGCATATACCAAAAAGGTATTTTTTAGAATTTTTGTCTCTCTGTCTGTCTGCTTTTACCCGCTAATCTCTGAAACGGATAGACCAACTTGAACGGGAGTTTCACTGGCAGACAGCTAATATAATAAGTAACGGCTTAGGTTACTTCTAGTTTTGAATATTATTTAGAAATGTATAAATTATTTATTATTTAATACAGTACTATTACAGTTTCTTAGTCATCTTTTAAGGCTAAAATTACTAAAAGATAAACTCTCCATAAGTACTTCTGAGATCAATGAAATATGAACGATGGATCTGGAGTTTCAGCTCAGAAACTAATTGAAGTGGATAAATGAACAAGTCAGATAAATGTTTCTAATTAATTTTGGTTCCCTTCGGTGTTGTAATTATTTGGCGGTTTCATTTCTTATACAAAAGCAATATCGTTCCGATTATATGCTGGAAAGAGTAGGCATATATGCACCCACGATTAGCCGACAATATAAGGGCCTATGATGATGTGACAGGAGACAAGTTTGTCGGCACATCGGATACAAATCACAATCCTTTTTACATAATCTAAACAAACTTAAAAGAACAAGTACCCGGAATTTCGACCCTGGACCTCGTATATCAAAGTCGACTACAGAAGTCATATTATACATGATATTATATCGAAATTATGAGTAACTTGTATACTTTTTTACAAAATTGCGTAATTTAAGGAATTACCGAACGAATATTCTCGAAAAATACACTACATAAGTACATAATAGATAAATTAAAGGTAAAAAAACTTTTTAAAAAAGCTTAATTTTAAACGCCGCTCTAAAAAGAAGAATCTCGCTCTGGAAATATAGAATTGCATTAACAATAACTCTAGTGCCATCTTGGATGGTCCGCCATATTGGATTTAGAATGACGTCTAATTATTTTTCGAGTTGCTTTCATTTGATGATAATAAATTAAAAGTAAAAAAAAATTTAAAAAGCTTTTATTTAAACGTTTTCTAAAATGAAGAATCTTGCTCTAGAATGATAGAAGTAAATTAAAAATAACTGTTCCGCCATCTTGGTTGGTCCGCCATATTCTATATAGAATGACGTCACGTACATTACCTTGCACTGTCATCCAAACTAAACGTGTATACAAAATTTCAGCTCAATCGCATAAAGATCTACTTACGAGTACTTCAAAATTGAGTTCTATGATTCCACCGCAACATACATACTTACATACATAAATTGCAAGTTGAATAAAAGCTTTTAATTTATAGGTATCGAATAAACAAGTAATAAATAATGTGATTCGATTGAATTGTGTAGTGTTATTGTACAAGTAATTAGTGTACGTGTGTGTATTATTTGTGACTAGTTTTGTGTATAGTGTCAATTCAAATATTTAAATTTTTATTAAATTTTAATGAAATCCATAAGAACCTAAGAACGATACCAAAATTTATATTCTGTAAAACTACACGGAAATCGACTTCACGCTGTAAGCTTGCGAAAAAAACAAACTTCATTGTGATGTCTTAAAACTGGACCAAATCGCGAGTCGTAAGTTTTGAGGTAATAAAATAGAAATTCCAGTCGAATCGAAAATTTAAAAAACCCAACAAAAATGCCTGTAGAGATTCAAGAATTTTGTGGTGTGTTCTAAATCTTGAGCTGATAAAGCCTCTTACTTGAATTTATCCGCTTTAGAATCCTCAAAGCCTTTTAGATTTTTCGAGATAGAAATACAAATTAGCAGACAAACAATATTTCGAAAAATACTTCTTTTAGCGTCTAAACATTTTCATTGTACATGTCGATGCCCCCGGGGAATAAACCGGTATTGCAAAAATCAATTTTTTACAGGAAAAATGATTTTGTTTTATCTGCATATATCTCTTCAAAAAAATGTAATTATGACAACATTGTTATATAATGAACAAGCTAATTTTTGCTCAAACAGTTTATAGTTTAAAGTAGAAGTATTTTATAAACACAGAATTAGTTATTCACCGAAATACATAATACCGAAGATTATTTCATACAATTTTCAGGGTATTGATATCATGCGTCAGGTGCGTGAAGTCAGGATGACTTTCAATATAATTCTAGTAATGTTTACTTACCGAATTATTCTTGTAATTTTTTTAAAAGTCTTGGTCATAATATTGCTTTACTGGATTATTAAACATGTTTATATACACATAGTATGTTTATATACATGGATATATTTCAATGTTCTGTTATCGACTTATTATGATGAAATTTTTGTGAAGTGTGTGTTACAAGTAGAAATGTGTCATTGACTCGTCGATTGCGAGTAAGTTACCGCCAATACATATAATATGGTATAACATTTTATCCCGGATGATATCTATAACGATACCTTAGCGAAAATATTTACCACAACATTTACGATAATAAACCAAAGCCAGAAATTTTGCTGAAATATTTTGCAATGTAATTTTACCGAGATGTAGTCACATAATTCAATTTGTATAAATGAATTTCGATATTTTTCTAGTAAATAAGAAATGGAAAATTTCCAAAGAACAAAAGTGTTATAAGGAATATCGTTAGAAATTAAGCAAATTTTTTCCCGACACATAGATACCGAAAATGATATAACAGTTTGTCCCCGGGGACGTCGGCGACGTCGGACGACGGTAAACTCTGTATATTAAAAACTAGCTATGCCCACGACTTCTTCGGCGTTTTTATTTAACTATTTTATTTTATAAATTTCTGTAAATAAGCCTTTCCTTATTACATCAGCTGTTTGCCAATAAAAGTCCATTCAAAATCCGTCCATCCGTTTCAGAGATTAGTGGGTACAAACAGATAGACAGACAGACAAACATTCTAAAAAATGTTGTTTTGGCATATGTGACTCGTTAATATACATATAAATGCAGTAAAAAGCGGTTATTTTAATATTACATACAGACACTTAAACTTTATTTATTTGTATAGATGACAGAAATCATTTTCCCCGTTTAGGTCTTTCCCCTGTGTAGAATCGACTATCTGCCTCTCTACCAGACAGCTCATAAGTGGGGAGCATAGGTCAATAGCTGTATCACTACCAACATGACCACTGGTGGTCTGCCACCACCCACATAGTCTACTGTTTGTAGCAACTCGCCCGGGTAGGGTTCCACCGCCCTACTTATTCCTGCCACCATTATGATATTGTCGTGTTTACGGTTCCGAGTGTAGGTTAGACCGTAGATTTGTACCTATGGTCTAACAACCTGACCACAGGACAGTGAGGCACACGCAGATGTGGCATCTATGGTGTCTAAAGGTCACGGTTATCTCTGTCTAACAGGAGAATCATGTGCTTGTCACTGTCTTATTCCATAATAAAAAAACATCTGAAATTAAAACATTTGTAATTATAATTTTCACTTTAATACTTTCAATGCACTCTTACTACAATGGCATCACTGTTTTCATCAATCATATTTTCTCCATTAAAAAATTATTTTACCACTTTGTTCTAACATTTATTACCATTTATTGGTTGTATTTTGAAGACTGAAACAAATTCTCAACGTCATACGAATAAATCTTTGTATTCATCATCATCATCGTAGCTTTAATCCTGGTTGTTCCTCTCATTTGAGTTCTTCCCGATTTTCCAACTTCGCTCGATCTTCCCCAATAGTTCCACGAAATATAGCCAGTCTTATTTAGATATTTATTTCCTTACAAAATAAAAACAACAAAATATTAGATCTGTGTTTTGTTATTCTTAAAATTAATTTAATAAGCCCGACTTCCAAGTAGTCGTAAAAGTATTTGAGCAATTGTGTTCATCTTCATAATACCAAGAACCCTATTATGGTACATGCAGCTGAGACTTAAGAGGCAAGAAATAAG
The DNA here is from genome assembly GCA_018236625.1 of Lasaia peninsularis. Classification (NCBI taxonomy): domain Eukaryota; kingdom Metazoa; phylum Arthropoda; class Insecta; order Lepidoptera; family Riodinidae; genus Lasaia; species Lasaia peninsularis. The sequence continues at coordinate 9,699 of DVZL01001600.1, forward strand.
CGGCAAGTTTCAGCACACCTGTGGCTCCGCAAGGTAAACCTAATGAAGTAAGTTTTGAGGATAATTACGTTAAATCAGGAGGTTCAATTTTCCTAAGATTTTCCACTGCGTATTTCTACCGTTATGTAACCAGAATAACGTCAGTGCTCATCGCTGTTGTCTTCTGAGTTAAAAGGTAAGGTAAATAACCTAAATCTAGTAAACCTACGTAAGAGTTACTGCTTACAGACATCTTTGAGTTGGAACTTTTTACGCATTATAAAAAATTAATCACCAATATCGATATTTATTGCGAAAAAATATAAAAAATAACTTTGTTACAAAACTCATACAAGGTATTTCTATTTATCACAAAATAGGTGATTCAAAAATCCAAATTTCCGTTAGAAAATCCATTAGATCGTAAGCCAATTAAACTTCAATCAAAAAATAACTGACCAAGTACGAGTCGAACTCGAGCATGAAGGGTTCTGTAACATTATTTATAAAAACAGTAAAAAAAGCACGTTTAATGTATGAGAGCATATATTTCGTTCTGTTTTCTGTATCTGTCATCATTTTAAGTGTCTTGCTATTTCCGTTCATGAGATACAGCTTGGTGACAGAGAGACGAACGGACAGCAGGTTCTTAGTAATAAGGTTCCAATTTTATCCTTTGGGTACGGAACTCTAAAAGCATTGATAGTAAAACTTAACACAAATAATACACTGCATTCTTAACGCGAACGTACTATAGATATGTTTTTAAAATAAAAATGGAAAAAAGGATAAAACAATTATTTAAAAAAGCCAGACTTAAAGAATTTGTTTGACCCTGTGAACTTCATAAAAAAATTAAAAAAAAACCAAATCCATTATTGAAAACCGCATAAAAATTGGACCAGTAGTTTTGCAATTTTTTGCAACATTTACAACACAAGCATATACATACGAACACGAAAACGCACTCGCACGCCAGCACAAACGCACGCAAACACACATTCACACATACACGCACACACACACTCATCCTTTCACCCCAAATGTGTATACCGTCTCCGTACCGTCACGGGTAATTCTAAATGCCCCAAACACTAGTTCAGTGGAAGCTACTCTTTATTTATTAGCTTTGGGAAGTTTAAATTACACCGTTTCGTACATTGAAATATGTTCACCCGGTTATATTACCTAGCAGTAGGCAGATTTGCATACTTATGCGCCCACTATTAGCTGACGACATTAGTTTGACCTAATGTGACAATGGTTGACAGGTCCGTCACCAGAGCAGGCACAAATCCAATTGCAACGTTATATTTTTCGGAAAAACTGCACAAGTCCAAGAACATGGCCTTTGATTGATCCGGGATTAATTGAACTCGGGATCGCATGTGTCACCGTCTACATCGCAAAAAATGCTTCGTACCTTTTTCTATAAAAACGGCAATATAATTACGTTTTAAATAGGTGCATCATTTGCGTAAATTTCAACTTCTTAACCAAAACTGTTTATGAGATGCAGCATGGTGACAGACAGACGGACAAAAATCCTACCCTAAAAACATGTTTAACGCGAACGTTTGTAGTTTAAACTAATAAATCAATTCGACTCTTGACTTTCAAATTTCCTTTTCCAGCTCATTGAATCGAAAACTTAAATCCGGTTTCTTTTTATTACAAAAACCACACTCGTATAGCTTTTGGAGATTCAATAAGTGTTAAGTGCTGTCCCGAAAAAAGCGAGTCAAATGGACCGTGCTAGATTTGCTGCGAATCCTTTTACTGAACGTTAATTTCATCTTTATATGCGTATTCATTTAATGTTCTTTTTTAACTTCCGAAAGAAAAAGAATTGTGCTGTCAGTTCGACGCGCATGCGTTCGTGCGTGCGTGCATGCGTGCGTGCGTATGTTTGTGTGTTTGTAATGCGTTCACTCAAGATCAGCGCCCAGACGTTCAAGATCATGAGCTCATTTGTTAGCTGTGGAAAATATAATTTTGACATTTTCAAACATAGATGATACCTAACAGTTGAAATACTGATGTATGTATGGTGGAACCACTGCATTGGTCTGATTATTATCCTGAAATTGCAAATAGTATATAGTAGTATACAGAAATGAGTACTAGCCAACCAAGTTTCTTAAAATGTTAGATTTTTATAGTGTTTATATTTCCGGTGTGGGCTCTTCAATTTTGTAAGGAAGTATATTATAATATATTAATTGTATACTTGCGTTACTGAAAGTTTATTTGGAAATAGCGCCATCTATATTTTTACTATGAAAGCGTCTAGAATTTTCAACCTTTGTTTAGTTCAAAGCAAAATGATGTTATTGTTACGCTGTAGTTTCATTAACTTTAGGTAGATAACGTTAAATCAACTTCTATTTTCCTTATTATTATTAATGGCATTGAAAAATAAATTTAGAAAAACAAGCAAAGGAAATTTGTAATAAAGATAAAAAATATATAAAACTAGCTGACCTGGTGAACTTTGTTTCACTGGATACATGAACATCAATCAAACGTTTGACAGGTAAAACAGTTTGTTTGGGAAAATTAAATTGTCATTTTTAGTATTTTCCTTGCAATTTTCTTATATTTTCTCATCGTTTAAACCTTCCCTGGACTTTCACAAACATTTCAAGACCAAAATTAGCCAAATCGGGTAAGCCGTTCTCGAGTTTTAGTGAGACTAATAATTTATAGTTTAGAGGGGTACTTATACTATTGAGATTTGTTGCAATCAGATTGTCGATAACCCTATTATAAGGGAACCCTATTATTGAGACTCCGCTCTCCATCTGTCTGCTTGTCAGTCACAACGCAGTATCTCGTGAACCGTAATACTAGACAGCTGAAATTTTCACAGATGATGTAAGTATTTCTGTTGCCGCTATAACAACAAATACTATAAACAGAAATATTTAAAAGGCGTTACCAAACATTAGTCGTAATTTCTTTCTTTTTTCATAGAAAAAAAAATTGTATTATAAACTCAGAATCCCTTTGTGTTTTTTTTTACTGGTAAAAAAAATCGATTTTAATAACGCCCTTCTTTAATATGCCTTGATAAATCTATATTTATTCCATAACTATTGCAAAATATGTCCGTTTATTAGGGAAATAAGTTAAAATATTATTAATAGGTTTTAATCATCAGACAGCTAGCGACCATGGCCGAGATAAGAAGTGTATTTGGTTTTGTGATATTAATATACATAATTTGTGACAGTGGTACGTATATTTGATTGTTGGCTTATTTATTTTTAATTCAACTCATTCTATAAAGACGAAGGATTTTAATGTCAGTTTTCCAGAAAGACATTGGTTCTCTATTCGAAATTTTTTTTAAATCATTTGTCGCGCAAAAACTTCATTAATTAGATATAGTTTTACAAACCAGAACCAATCTACGAAAATTAAATTTGTACATGATTTTAATTTCAGGATTTAAAGGTGTGACAAAAAATTGGCAGACAGTTTAAAAAAAAAATTAATCATTTTAAAATGATCTTTACACTTTTAAGTTACATTTTATGAGTGCTCCTACGGTGAAGGAAAATGTCGTGAGGAAACTCGGGATTTATGCCAAATAGCGACTTGCAACATGTTACATCGTGGGACTTGGTATCGTGGTATCATGGTAACTCTAGTGTCTGGAATATTAAGTCTCTTATAAGAGCTTTTAGATTAGCCTATGGAATACATGCTGTGAATCGGAACAGGATTGTGTCAAACACTGATGTTAAGGTAACGAATTGGCGTTGATACAAATATGAACAAAACCATTGCAGTGCTTCGTAACTGGTTACACTAGTGGCATCATCTAGCAATTAGATTTTTACTATCCGGCGATGAGGTCGTCACATCCTTGTGTTATTTATAAATTATGTTAAGACATTTTTGTTGCAGGCTATAACGGAGAGGAATTGTGTGTGAGTATTTAACCGATTTTAAAAAAAAGGTTGTATTTATATATGCGTACTTTTCATTTACTCGGTCAATACTAACAAGTAGATTTTGATTATTCTTGTTTTATAAGATAGGTCATATTTAAGAGGTAGTCTCCTTATAATTTTATGATAATTGCTTCAGAATTTATTCAAATATGAACAAACCAAAAAAAGTTATTTAACTTATCGAAATTATAACAAAATTGAAATAGTTGTTTTTTGCAGTTTTACTGTATTAATAGCAATCAAATAATATATTTTAGAAACTACTTAGCTACGTATAAATACCAGTTTTTCCTGGTTTTGGTTTATACGTTACATACACATGACGTGTCTTGTTCATTTTAGTAATAAGCCCATTATTAGCAAGAAGCCAGCAATCAAGATGGGTACATCGTTCTTTTGTAAATATAGTTAAAAAGCTATAGAAATTGAATTCGGCTATTTGAAGTTATACTGCGTTTAAAGTCCACTAATATTTTAAGCGCGAAAGTTTGTAAGTGTGGATGGGATGTATGCAGTATGTTTGCATGGATATTTGTTATTCTTTCACTAAAAATCTATTGGACGGATTTTGATGCAACTTTGCAGTAAAATATACCTACTTATACATGAGAATAGCACACAGGCTATTTTAATCATCTACATGCTTATTGCGTTAGTATAAATCGGAAAAAAATCTGCTCCTTAAAAGTTATCTATAATATTATTAAAATAATAGACGCAGGCGAAGCCGCGGACAGATAGCTCGATCTTTATAAAATAAGCTTGTGTATTATAGGATAATACACGATGTTGTCAAAAATCCGAAACCAGCGTGTTTGTTTGAAGAGAGTAATGCTTACGGGGAAAGCTTGGCATGAATATAGGAATAGTAATAGTTAGCACTCGATACGCTCTGCTTACTTCGCGAGAAACCTGGTGTGAAGACTATAAGAAGTATGGAATAAGATATTGCAAACAGTGAGTTTCTTCACATTAACGTGAGGAACAAACGGGATTAACGTTACGACACACTAATATTATAGGAAAGGTATAATAATTTTTGACCGCCTCGTTGACCGAGGGGCTAGCGTACACGCTTACGCTACTAACCATCCGCGAGGCTCGGGTTCGACTCTCTATAAGGAAAGGCGACAAATGTGCATCATACAAATGTATGATGCACATTTGTCTGTATTTCCGGGTGTTTAGTAAATTAATTCTGGTATCTATTTAAGTATTACTTGTGTATTAGTAAGACTAACACCCCATAACACAACAAACAATTTGCTTACTTTGGGATTATTTTTAGAGACATTTATTTATTTAGTCACAGACAGATATATTTATTTATTTAATGAATATTAAAATATTATAGGATATAATAATAGAAATTATTAAACATTAATTTATACTCGACTTTTTTAACCTCTATCTACCGTAAACTATTGGTATTATTATAAAAACTCATATTCATTTCGAACTTGACCTGAATGAGGAGGAAAAGTTATTAATAAATGTCTGCCAAAGTTCTATGTGTGTATTATTAATAAGGTCTTAATTAGGTTATCCTTATTAATATAAATGATTAGCGGCCCGCTCCAGCTTAACGACGATAATAATTTATTAATAATAATAATAATATATATGTAACAGGTTTGTTACAACACTTATAACCAATTCGACCGCCTCATTGGTCGAGTGGCTAGCGTACACGCCTAACCGCATCGACTAACCAAGAGGCTAGGGTTCGATTCCCGACGGGGACAGACGTTTGTGTGATGAACATAGATGTTTGTATTTCCGGGTCTGGCTGTTTATTAAAATTGTTCTCGTATATATTTAAGTATTTCTATGTATAGTTATCGTTGTATAGCACCCATAACACAAGCATTTAATTTACTTACTTTGGGGTTAGAGCAATTGGTGTAATTTGTCCAGTAATATTTATTATTATTATTATTTATTTAATGTTCATGGTTTTTGATTCGTTACATTTTTCTCTGCCACGAATAGCAGAATACATCTTAAAAAAATGAAAACTCGATAAAAAATACAAAATTATAGAACATGAATAATTTTCAATAAATGTTGAAATGAAATAAACATTTTTTGTCCATCCTGTGAAATACTGTAAGTAATGATGGACATTTATGCATGCGTGCAAAAAATAATGACAAATCATTAATTTTATGCGTACGATCAGAAATTTATATTTTGTAAACTAGAGTTTCTGTTTCCGAAAACAATTTGTAAGTTTTATTTTATTGCGTAACAAAAAAACATCTTTCTATATTATTGATCATAATAAAAAACTTTTAAATATCTATCTATATTTATATTTATTTTGTATCATTGTATTATGTTCATAATAGCCAATAAATTAGTTCAGCTAAAAGGTAACACGACATTCATTGACTGTTAGGCGGTACGAAGTTCGCAGGTTCAGCTAGTTATACATATTTAGGATTTGATTTACTTCATTTCTTGGTGATAATAAGCTGTCGAACAAAGCATATTAATTTTCTTTCTACTAGATTTCGATGTCAGGTTAGACCGAGGTTGCTACATAGGTACCTACTGCTCTAAATTTACCCGTATTATGTTTTTCAGGAAAAAATTGTCGGTAATACAGCAGTTCATTCAAACGTAGGTAAGATAATATTTTTCTAGTAAGTAAGTAAATATAATTTATAATATTATTAGAAATAATTTATATAGGGTTTCACCACTTAATCTATTATCAGGTTTTAATACAAGGTAATTTAAAAGTAATATTTGTAAAGAAGTTATATAAAAAAAAAGAAAAAAAAACTTAGGTTGTGACATACATATAAAAACATAATAATATAAAGAATTATTGAAGTCTATTATGGATATAATAGGTATCGTGTATTGCCTATATGTATATTATACTTTCTGTTGTAAAATCGTTGGAAACTTCATACTACGGCTATTTGTTTCGTTCTAAAACTTGTTCAAAGTTCTGAAATTAAGGATATTGACAGCTCGCACGACATTTGTGTGTGACGTAACTATATTGCAGCACCTGTCATCCACACCATTTGCTGCAGTTTGCGCATCGGTCGGCGGCGGCGCTGTGAGATACAAAAAATAAAACATGGCGTCACACAGAGCACGGTTGCGAGAGTTTGCCTGCCAATAAATTTAAATATTTCGAGAATTACTTCTCGCATCGAATTAATTTTTCGCTACTATTTTATTTATTTATACACTTTTTCTACAGTAGTTTATTTTCTATTTTTTACAGATAAATGCACTATCCAGATCGTAAGTAATTTTTAATTGAATAGTATTACTTAAAAATTGCGAATGTGGATTAATGTAGGTACCTAAGTCATTCCGCGATCAAATTGTTAGTATCCGAGGGTGGTATCAAGAGCCTCCGAAACCTGCATAAAGAGAGTTATGAATGTAGAGAAAGTTAGGCAAGTATGAAGGAATGATACGAGTACCGTGAAACTATCCAACATTGCCCACTTTTTTGATAAAATCAGACGTATTTAAAAAAAAATCTATAGGTACCACAGTATATTTTTTAATAAACGTCTCTTGTTAGACCACCAGCAGCTATTGGCTATGTAAAATCTT
>DVZL01001601.1:0-17227 GCA_018236625.1 Lasaia peninsularis
TGTCTATAGGCGACGTGTATTTCTTACCATCAGGAAATCCGTCTGCTTGTTTGCCTTCCAATATCATAAAATAAAAACATCCCAATCCTCAGGTTGGCAATGCATCCCTAGCATTTGGTAAAATAGAAGGATAATTCTTGTCATCTTTAATTTCCGGGCGATATTTGGTTCTGTCTCCCTACTTCATAAGATTTCACGAAAAAAATATGATGTGTTCAACAAACCTAAGTCTGTACTCTTGCATGGATGCTTGGTAGGTCGGTGGTGGCGGCCTATAATGAAATTCAGGGTATAGCATCGCCGCGTACGGATGGTGAGGTCTCGCGTAGCTTGGAGGTAGCCTCGGGACCAGCCGCCTGCAGGAGGCACGCCGTAGGCCCAGCAGAGCACATGGAGCATCACGAGCTCCTAGCCGCCACGCTAGTCCAGCCGCTGTTACGAGCACCACTCCTATTCCTAGAAAAAGTAGCAATATGTTAGCTTTCATGACATTTTTTACTTTCAAGATGGAACAACGGCTTTGCTGGCTGACAGAGTTGGTTACAAACCATGATACTATTTGGAGATAACACTTCTAACAAGGACCTATCCCCATACATACGTAGTATTGCCAACTTACTCTATATGAGCCAAACTCTCTTTCTGCCTGTTTTGTTAAGTCGACAAAATCAAACAAAGCCGGCCGTGTGTGAGCGAGATGGCTATCAGAATGAATAAGGATAGCTATTTAATATTGCGCAAAGGTTCTTTGTTACGAGTGTAAAATCCAGATACTACTTCAGCTTCATGATACAAACATATTATAACACAAGTATGCATGATGAAAGCGCCATCTAGCAGTAGTAACTGAGGCAAACTTTTATAACTGTCACTATGCTTTCTAAAATTTAAGATGATAATTATGACAGGTCACTAAGGATTGGGAAGTGTATAATCGTTAAGGAACGTATTCGATTATCGATTATTTTTTGTATTCAATTTTATATCGATAGTCGCATAAATATTTATATGATATATCTTATAAATTAATAATTAATCATTTCCATTTATGATTAATTAACAATTTAAAAAAGGGAACATTAGAAATATTATTTAAATATCTTTTTTTAGAAATAAACTTTATAGATAATTGCATTTATATTTACAATAAATAATACAATTTAGCCTAAATGTCCGTCGGTTTATTGTTTTCAAATTTATCGAAATCCATTTTCGACAGTCTATAACAGCTGTTAGTCATGAGTAATGCTTCACTAAAGGGGCAGTACCAAATACCAATCCATAAAGTATCATATTATCTGAAGTACAATACGAAAATTCATGCGCGTGTGCTGTCAAAATTATCATCCTATATTGAACAAGTAAACAATTTCTCAATAAACAACGTACCTGTCGCAAGTTAACAAGTAATTTAAAAGTATTTGATTATGTTTTATCATTGATAATGATGACATATTTTCAATTTAAATGAACCTACTAAAACGGGGTCTCAAAGCGATACTGTAATTTTCCCGCTTTTTTTTCAACCAACTTGCGGAAATTTCGAAAAATGTATGTACTGCGTTTAACGTGCAAAATGTATGTACTTATATTATAAGCATTATAATAATTGATTCTATTGGTCTTTATGCAGTTTCATTATAATAATCAAAACATTGGTATAAAGAAAAATGACCAGAGAAATGGTGTGCAAAAGTAATATTTACGCAAGACATTTAAAACGTTACTCTTTCTACAAATGTAGTAAATATAATTAGTCAGTCTAACCTTTAATACAATCTTTTACAAATGTAACAGAGAGTATTATATAACTTATCTAAAATTATCTGTTTAGAAAGTACTTCACCGACCATTATTATAATAGGTCCGATGAAAGTAAGCAAAAGTAAAGGTAAGTACATAATGGATTTTTAATTTAATCATAAAATAATTTTATTTTTATATTTTTATCACATCTCAGAATATTATACAGAATACATCATTTAAATTACTATTAAATGTTACAAATTAATTCGTTAGAGAATTATAAAATACACATTGAAACCTAAATTAGATATAATATCTTTCTTTTACTCATCTTTGTAAATTAACAATTATCGTCACGCCCATATCCCCGAGAGGTACATATTTATGCATCCACAATTAGCCGATAGTATTAAATCCCAAGATGTGACGGGTGGTAATTCCGTCGCCATATCAGACACCATTCCAATCTTTGTAAATTAAACAAATGAAATGAAAGTGATTTGAGAACCACGTTAAAAAATGGTTGCAAATTCTAGAAACTACCATTTTTTACGTAGCACCGGGAAAACGCTATGCGTTTTTTGCATGAAGGCCATAAAGTTAAAGTGACATAGGTTACTTTTTAATACGATATCTAAAAGCTCGCGGATCGCATTCGTGATAGTGTGATCTGAGAAAGAGTGGCATCGAAAGAAAGTGTCGGTGTAAAAGAGAGAAAGAGTGAAAGATAAAAGATTGTGTATTTGTATGTTTGTGTGTTCTTGTTACTGTTGTTCTAAGTGTGTACAATAAAGTTTTATATAAACATTAGGTATTGCTACTTTACAGATCGACACAAAACATTTTAAATCGGAAAATAAAAGATACCTATATAATATATGAAGCTTAGATTTGCTTTACGCTGAAGCTTCTATTGCATAAAACATAAATTTTAAAATGACAAAGGCATCGCTGTTTAAAGCAGAATCTTGAAACCAATTTTATCCCCAGATCAGTGTCTGTTATAATGCTAATATAAAAACGTTATAAAAAGTTTCAAAGGGGGATGAGATTAGATCTATATTCTACAACTCATTATTTAAAAATTTGATTTCAGTTTGGTTTAACTTAAGTTAAGTTTATATGTCCAAAACATCAATGTTTTTATGCATATGTACACGGTTTATTTTAATCGTAGCATTTTTTTCATTATGCATATGCATGCAACTTATTTTCATCGGAACGGTTACGATTTGAACTGTTAACTAAATCACTATGTCCATAACAGCAAAGCATAGACATCTTATTACTTTTTCATGATGCATATGCATGCAATTTATTCTGATCGTCGTTGTTACTTGTTGTTAAATCATCATATTAAATGCATATACATGCGGTTTATTATTTTAGCGAAGTGCGGTTTGAGCTTGAATAAGCCGGTAAATTCTTTTTCTATTTTTTTCGTGTTGCATATGCACGCGGCTTAGTTTTATCGTAGCGGATATGTGGTTTGCACATCAATCCACGTTGACGTGTGAAGTTCCCGGCCGAGTGACACATACAAATTGCTGCGGGGACACGACAATAGATCGCTCGCCTGTAACAACATCATTTGTCCCTACTAATGAAAATCCAATTAATCTGCTCCAAAACTCATTCGAAGTTTAATTGAAAACTTCGGCGGTGAAGGGCGGACGCGACTTTGTGAATGATGTAATGAGATTTTGGCCAGGGCTGTTACTGTCATATGCACGGGGAATAGCCAATGAGATGCCAGGTTTTATGGTTAATTACACCCATTTGTTACAATAATAACTAAGCTCTGTAGCTGAATGTATTTGAATATCAAAATGCTTGCATAAGTGAGAACATTTAATTTGGCTTTTAAGTGGGTGTAATGTTTTGAGATTTAATTTCTGATACAAAGCTGTTTGTTCATACACATGAGTCATTTTACTGTATCCTTTATATGAATTTGAATAATTTGTAGAGATAACTTTATTTTGCTTTTAAGTCGGTGCGGTTTTAGAGACTTGTGTTTTGCAAACTGTTAGCATCAAACATTTATTATGTTAATTAAGTTATACTTGTTGATTATATGACCTAGCAATATAATATTTAATAATAACATTTCTTATAACGGTGCATGTTGTGGCCGATTTGTAAACAGTTTCTACATTTTGACTTCTGTTTTCAGAATATTAGTGTTAATAACCATGTATTATTATGTAATAATAATTGTCCCTATTGTAAATCTAATTGTTGGCCGCAGCTACGCCCTATTATTATTTAGCCCTAGTATTCATTTAATACATATATTCCCTTTTGAGGTTGAATTTTGAAAAATCCATTCTTACTGTATGCCTATGTCATAAGAGGGAGGTGTGTGAAAATTTAAGTTTCTAGTCCTAAAGGGTTGGCCTGTGCGTTGATACATCAATTTGCCTTTTGACAGCCGAGGTTGTCACCTTGACTCTACTCTAAGACCTTTCTTATTTTATTGCTCGATGGAGTCCAAAAGCGGCAACGTCGTTTAGCACAGCTGGAAGCTGGAAGCCGTCTCTAAGTTCATGAAGTCGCGGATACAGCTTACGTTAAACATAAAAATACAGCACTATCAGAGTATAAACACTTCATTTTCACTTCCATTCCACTTGCGTTGATATAAAAGGCACATAATCGATTGAACACCCAAACACGGAACGCAGAATGCTAAGCGAGGTGGTAAACTATCTGAGTATCTTTTGTGAAAAAGTCACTCTATAATATCACTGCTCAATGACAAAAGATTTTCTATCTAGCGAACATCTTTTTTCACAGCGCGTGATTTTTTACGCGATAAAAAAACGTGAATGAAAACTACGATTTTCTCTTCTGCTCTCATTAAATATGAAAACAGCCAACAATTTAAATGAGCTTAAATTTCTTTTCAAACAGCGGAAGAGTAGAATAGTGTGTATTTTTTTATGTTAGACCACACATAATTCTGGACAAGCTTGTCCGATATTGATAATTGTTTTTTTTTGAATAGAGTTAGTTCTAATATATATTTTATGGTAATTGGTTGAACACTTTTGGAGTTATAACAAGAAATAATATAATAGCCTAAGTGGCGTAGTGGTACGAGCTTCAGACTTTCATTTCTATAGTCCAAGTTCAGACCTCGTCATGTGCCAATGAGTTTTTCTAACTTAAATACATTCTCCGAGTGTCTTTACGGTGAAGAAAAACAACGTGAGGAAACTCGGAATTAGTGCCTGACTTGCCACTTGTCACATACCTTATGGGACCTAATAACACCGGCTAATCGTGGGTGCATGTGTACCTCCTCCTAGCCTTTCTCGAATACGGGTGTGGCGATATTTCTAGAAAAACTACAAAATAACAAAAATTGATGTGACCCAAGAGTATGCAAATTATATGTTTGTGATGTAGATGTCAGTCAACCGGTGTAACTGATACCGGAATAAAAATCGGAGTTAATATTATTGATCACCCAAACCCTGAAATATACACACATCACACAAATTCCTTGACCCATTGTTAATTGAACTCGAGCCTTAGAGCTTGGTCGGTAGCATTAGGAGCGTACGACTCCAGGACCGACGAGACTGTAATTCAACAATTGGTAAGGCAGTGGATCCCACTATACCGGAGTGCAGGTTTTCTAGTTATTAGTGACCAAGTTAAAATACGCTCGTCTCTTTCGAGCTGCCAGGTAGGGAGGCAGATAGTTTACACAGGGTACCCTGATCAACCACTTACCTATCATAAGAAGCAATATTGATATTGGTGCTCTGGGGTAGGGCTTCAGCGCCCCCAACAGGACCCCCGCTGCCACCAAGCAGGCGCCCACTACTCCCAGAAACAGAACCGCCAGTCTCAGTGGAGGCCGGCCACAACATGATTTCGGAGCATTACCCTCGCCTTCTGAACAAGCGTATGCTGCACCTCTTCCTGATCTGGAATAAAAAGGTTTAGGTTAGATTTAATTATTCTATTTTATTAAATAATTTAGAGAAACAAGAACAAGATCCCGTCGACCGAGGGGCTAGCGTACACGTTTTACGCCACCGACCAATATCGAGGCTGTAATTCGATTCCCGACGCCTGCCCCGGTCATTTCATTTGTGTGATGACTGATGAACATAATATATTCATCTATATCCGGGTCTGGCCATTGAATATTTGTTCTATTTAAGTATTTCTTTGTATTAGTATTGTTGTCTAACACCCATAATAGAAATATATAATTTGCTTACTTTGGGGCTAGATCAATTTGTATAATAGTTCCAGGAATGTTTATTTATTTGAATAAAATAGAAAATATTTTACTTCACATAACCTCACAAGTGGTTCTTGTGACGCGTCTTTATAATTCAATTTTTTTAATATAACATTAAAAGTGACAACGTGAAAACGTATTTAAAACGGAACACATTTCAGAGCTGATGTTATGGAATAAGTCATTAGTAGTAGTGTTATCAATACGGACAATATCGCAAAACACTAGTCACAAACTGTTTACAATCACGGTGCTAGTGACAGAAAACCGAGCGTCCCCTACGAGCCGTTTGGCCAAAAATCAATTAGTTTATATCCTTATACCGAATCAGGTGAAAAGGACATCAAGTCAAATTTGACCTATTTCTTGATAATCGATTGCGGTGCAATTTACATACAGATGAAAATCAAATATTAATGTATTACAACGTTGATCTGATGACCACATTTTTACGGTTACGGACTTTAAGCATTCCGTACCCAAAGGGTAAAAACGGAACCCTATAACTAAGACTCTCCTGTCCGTCTGTCGACACGAGACGCGTCAGCAGGATGTACATAACTCATCAATACTTGGTCTTTGATATTTCGTAAAACAAATAACATTTTTAACTTTTTTTTAAATTAAAAATTTAATTAACTTTTTAAATTATATAATCTTATTTAAATTAATTTAACAATTTAATTATTTATTTTTTATATTGACATTAGTTTCAATAATATTAATTTACATTACTTTAAATAATATTTACGATTTTCGAGTAAGCATTAAAATTGGATTTCACAAGTTTTGTTTCTCAGAAATTGGAGTCTGGCAGTCATCGGAGCTCGGAGATATACCTGAGTTTACAAACTCGAAGGGCAAGTTATTCTAGTGAGGTAAATCATCCCCCGTAACCTATCGGGTTGCGTGGTACGTGCTAATATCATGTACGTGGTTGTTATGATATCGGGCTACCAGTTTCCGCCACACATACACACTCGACTGGTCATTGTGTGTGTCTCATTGTATGATCGAGTATTATAGATATTGCAGTTTGGTATTTCTTTTTTATTATATTTGACATCGCAATAGAAAGAGGTTTTCAATACCACTGTATATTTTTGTTTGTTAGTTACGAAATTACTCCGCTAATGCTAAATTGTTTTGAAAGATAGGTAATTCAGAGGTGAACCTACATTTATTTCATGGTTCAACACTTTTTGAAATATAAACAGAAACGTTGAAATAGAAACGTCATTCACCTGGCCCACTTGATGACGAAATTGAAGTTTTTTTTGCAATTTTATTGCGTTTAAATACTTCATCAGAATCTTGTGTTGTCTAAATAATTAGTGGTGGTCTAGCGGTACTCGCATCGGACTTCCGTTCGGGTAGTCTAAGTTCGCACCCCGCCGTGTACCAATGATTTTTTTAATTTAATTATTTACATTTTTTATGTGCTCTTACAGTGAAGGAAAACATCGTGAGGTAACCCGGATTCATTAAATAAGACCTAAATTTGGGTCTAGGTACCCTAAGTGCGCGAGTGCGACTCGCACTTGGTCGGTTTTATTATATTTTATGTAAGATATTTATGTAGATAAGAGAAATAAAGAAAGAAACTCCTGATAATAGTATGTATTTCCAAAATTCCCCAAGTTTAAACAGTTAATTAATCTGACAAACAAAAAGTAAAGTAGTTCGCCGCCATCACCGAATTTGAACGACGCAAAGCTAATTAAAAGTACCTACTTTCGTCTGCCATTGAAAATTTATAGACATACTTTTTTCTACTTTTTACTCCGGGCACGCCATGTCACTTTTTCGTCTTTTTGTCGAGAGGTTACCGGCTTTTGCTTCCAATCTAATTCAGTTTAATGATTTCGTCGGATTTCTTTTAATGCTCGATTTTAAATGTCCTGATGGGTTTGAATGTATTTAGCTTTTTGGTCTCAGTGCTTGAGTTACAAAAAGACGTTAAGCTTAAACGTATTTTCAGATTTTGGTCCCGAAAAAGACAAAAATAATAGCTAGTAGGATCCTTTTAACCATCGCAATTTCGTCCTTTCCACATTTACATGACGAAATTTTAGAAATGAATGCACCGATTAAGGCTCTTAATGTTCGTACTCATTATTACTCCTTACAAGTTTTTATTATTAGTAATATTAAAAATAAGAATTAAAATTCATTTTCATGTTGGCTAGGTAAACAACTTTTTGTTGTTTTTAATTATAACAAAATTTATACGGAACCACATGAGAAGTATAACCTATCTTACAAAAGAAACATTTTCTTTGTATTTCGTTTTTCTTTTTTATAAATTTTAACTTGGATTTATTATTATAATCCCGTAACAATATGCCAGAAAATATACAATTGCAAGAAAAACCTCCTTATATTTGAAAACTGTTAAATATTAAAAAAAATACTTATTCCTAAATTTGTATAAGCTGTATGGATTACTTTATCTGTTCTTGCCGCCATAGCATTTTTTTTGAAAAGAGATGCCGAAAAAGGAATTAAAGTCAGAGGCTTAAAATACTTTTGACAACTCGTCCGATTTGATACTTCCGCTTTGTTTACTGCGATCACGTTTATGCGCGCCACTAGCATGTTATTGGAACATGACAGTGTCATTACAGTGGCAGGTACAGGTAAAGTGGTGAATCCTCACTCACACCACCAGTGGCACTGTCGTTTATTATCCAGCTAACTGTGCTCGTATCTTACGAGCTAGCACATAGGGAGGCAGATGTACATACTCAACGACGATTAGCCGACGATATTAGGTCCGAAGATGTGACAGGTGGCAAGTCCGTCGCCATATCGGGTACAAATCCTGGGTCTCCAAACGGTGTTTCCCTTCACCGTAAGAGCACTTAAAAAATGTACTTAAGTTATGAAAACTCATTGGAAAATGACGAAGTTCGAACCTGGACTACCGAAATGGAGCTTCAAAGCCCCTTCTACTACATTAGGCCACCCGAAATAAAACGAAAAAAATATAATTTTGTAAGATTAAACACAAAGCTTTAGATGTACACCGGCGCGTCTTTGAATTCGTAAAACGCCTTTCATCACCTAATTTAAAGAATGAATAGAGAATACACAAAGCACAAGTCGAGCTTCGTCATTGGCGGACGTACGGCTGAATAAACACGAGGTTATTGACCTATAATCAGCTGACCCTTTGGAAAAGGGTCTTTTATGGTTAGTCGATTAAAAATTAGTCTGTAAGTCCTATTGTTTAGGTCACGTTCTATCTAATCATTGTATTGGGGGTCACGTTTGTTATACTACTAGATCTTTCCGGATTGGTCTGGTTTGGTCTTTTTTAGTTCAAAATTTAAATATATAATACAGCGTTGGAGAAGTTGGGGTGTAATTGAATAACAAACATCAGGGACAATAGCGGTTGCCTGTGTCTACGTCTGCTTTTTAAATTCACTAACTCTGTCCCAGGAATCAATAAAGATATCGGGATAAAGACTATCTCGTACTTAAAGTTGGACAAAGTTATCTGCGTAAAATTCATTAATAAATAATAATCATCAATATCTCTGGAAAAATTACACAATTTGCTCTAACCCCAAAGTAAATTACATGCTTGTGTTATGGTGTTAGACAACGTTACTAATACATAGAAATACTTATACCAGAATAAATTTAATAAACACACAGATCCGGATATACAGTCGTTTCGGAAATTAATAATTATAGACAAAGATACATTAGAAGTTTTTTTACGGATAGACAATGAACAAGCAGACAGATTTCGTGATGGCAAAACGTACGTATGTCAAGTTATAGGTGCGTTGCCAACCTGAAATAGGGATGTTTTAAGTGAGTTTATCAATCATTTCTCCCTCTATAAACCGAATTATGATTGTAGTCAGCATGAACATTGACGGAAAGAATAGGTAGAACCGATTCGTAACTCGCAAAACACTACCAGTCAGTCACTGTGTTAGTACATTGAAGGTCCACCCCTTTTTATTGAGCCGGACCAATACAAGGCAATATCTCCCTACCTTTGTAATCTATGACCGTGACGTTATTTGTTGCTATCTATACTAATATTATAAAGAGAAACAATTTAGTTTTTTGTTTGTATTGAATAGTTTCCGAAACTATAGGACCGATTTGAAAAATTCTTTTATCGTTACATAGGCTATCTTTTACCGCGGGAAAATGCTTCATTTCTACGGGAAAATGTGTAAATAAGAACGGGTAGTAAGAATTATCTTTCTGTACTTATCTATTTCACATAACCTCTAAATGGCTAAACCGATTGGGTTAAAATGTTACATGGATACTTCGATGGTTTCCTGTATGATTTAAAAATACAATTATACCCGGTAAGTGGCGCTGCTGTTATTATGTCAACTACGAATTAACCATGCGAAGCCGGGTCGGGCAGCTAGTAACAAATAAATGAACTGAAAGCGATCCTATACCAGACATATTGTAATTAATGATAGCGGTGAATACCATATGGATCGGAGTGATTGAATTCATACAAAACAACTGTTGTTTAATTAATTATGTACCTTTATACATTGTCATGTCTGGTCGCGCCACGGTGACCCTCACAACTATTTCTAACCGACTACAAAGATGGGGTTCTCAATTTTTTTTGTTTGCTTATTATGCGTTTCTTTCATTTATTCCAAATGAAATACTTACTTCTTTTTTAAGAATTCCGTACCCAAAGGATAAAAACCGAAATCCACTACTAAGATATTACTTAACGTTAACACAGGTAATTTACTCGTACTATTTAATGAAGTGAATGTATTTTTATAATTTTTTTATTTATTAACAATTATTATTTATATTTCTATGATGTTTATATTTTTTTATATGTATATGTATGGTTGTCAGTTTATGCATACGTATTAGGTACTATTATTATTTTAATTATATTATATAATATTATATGTTATGTCATGTTTTCCAATTACAGCAATCAGATAATTTTGGGTTGGCTAGAAGAAATCTCGGTATATAGAGATAAGCTCGCTTTTTGTTAATTTTTGTTTTAATTTGTTTCCTCTGTATATATGAGTTGTGTGTACAATAAAGTATTAAATAAATAAGATTCCGCTATTCGTCCGTCTGTTTGTCTATCTATCACCAGGCTGTATCTCGTAAAATCATAGATTTTATATCATATCTATCATGATGCCGGGGTTGTTAGACCAGATATACACCGTTTGTTGGAAAACTGTTCCTATGATGTAAGTGTCCGTTATTACTAGCAGTTTGAAGTGTTGAATAATTAGTGGTTTTTTTTGTATTTTTTTTATATTTCATTCATTATTGTACACAGATCAACATAACAAAAACAATCACTTACAGATATTTTGCCCTTTCTACTGTAAAAAGGCTGAATTTATCTCTAACAAGAGAGATTTCCGCAGCTGACCCGTAAAAAAGAGACATAAAAAACACCGAAAAACGTAAATCAAGTTGAACATTTAACATTACTAAAATTAAACAATTAAACACAAAACTAACGTACATGTACGTATTATACCTACATTAGCTGTGCCCAGTCTGTCTCAACAAATAGGGCACGGGTTCGAATCCTAATTAAGTTACTTAATTTGTTAAAGTTTATCCCGAGAGCACGCAAACAAACAAAAGTAAGTCTTGTATCGTAAAATATTACACATGATTTAGCCTTAACCCAATATTACGTTAATATATGCCTAAAACAATATGACTTTTAGGTTATTGTTATAAAGTATCTAGATCAACATTTTCGTGTTCATATTGAGTGGGGCCCGGGAGTTAAGGGCATAGACGCTAATTCTATAGAATGGGTATCATCAAATCTTGAAATGTGTCCAATTAAAAACGACATCAAAAATTAAAATCTTATCTTAGTTTGTAATTTTTTAATTACATTTATGAAAGAAAACATCATTAAATTGTATGACAAGGTATCTCTATTTTGTATTTCTAATATTTGTATTATACTGTCGAATAGAAATATGAAAATTTAAGATCAATAGTCTTTTAAATATTAATTACAGTAAACACTAAATTTGCATTGCCTTTTGTGTAATAACAGAAGACTTGATTCAGATAGTCTAATGGAACAACTTCGTGTGATTTTGATATATTTCATTTGTAATCGCGATACCATTCAGCGTTTACTAATAAGATATAATGAGTTTATATATAGTAATAAAACACTGACACGTACACGCCTTACTCAATTAAAACTCGGTTTTAATCTCGACATAACCAGCGTTTGTGTGATTTACGGAATTTGTTGTGATAAAATTATATTTAATTAATATAAATAGACGTAAACAAAAATAACATTATTTTAAAAATTTCCGCCACAAAAAAAAAATATTGTGCGACTCGATCAACAATTTAAAGACACACAATTTATTTTCAACGTAGGTTTTAACGGGAGTTTGAAAAATAATACTCATAATTATAATTTTCTTTATTTATATTCGTTTATATGTATTGTATCGTTGACCAACACTCATAACATAAGCTCATAATTATAAAAAAACTTTAGGGTTAATTCCTCTATACAAATAAATAAAATTGGAGTGTCTGTATATAATGTTAAAATAAGTGATTTTTACTAAACATATATGTATGTTTACAAGGTACACATACCAAAATAATATTTTTTAGAATTTTTGTTTTTCTATCCTGTTTGTACCTGCTTATCTCAACAGTTAGACTGATTTTGGCGACGCTTTCGCTGGCAGACACCTAATGTAATAAGGAAAGGCTTACGCGTGTATTTATTTTGGACTTTTATTTTAGAAATGTATAAAATAAAATACTAAAAAAACGTGGACGAAGTCGCAGGCACAGCTAGTTTCATATAAAACGATTCAGATTTTTCATTTATATTTTTGTTGTATTACATTGTTTGAACTCTGAGATATTTTACGAAAGCCTTGTCTATAGTGTTGCGAGGTCTTCGCCTAAGACAAACTCCTAATATGTTATGCGCATACTAAAGCCACATCACATATGGAGTGCTGCAAGCCGTGAAATTTATGTTGTTAATAAGGCCAGTGGGGGGATCTCGTACCTCATGTTACAGCCCCGAGCACCTCATATTGTAAATCCCTTTTCATAATAATTTATTACACTGTCTGATTAGCTATTTGTTATTTTTTATATTGTTTTAGGCGTCAATGTACTTTTATTCCATTTCTATTTTTTTATATGTAAAAGACAGCGAACAGGTATACGAGTCTCCTGATGGTAAAAGACAACCGTTGTCCATAGACACCATAGATATTGCAGCTGCGTCACTGTCCTGTGGTCAGGATGTTAGACCTTATGTGCAATTATTGATGAAATCGAGGTCAGCTACCTAATCTTGGGGAGTTTACCCCGTGTTGGTCCGGGCTCCGTTGGAGAATAGGCCAACTGCCTTCCTCCCAGGCAGCTCGGAAGAGGCGAGCACAGGGTCTATTGTCACCAACACCGTGATATTGACTAGATGGTAGAGTCTTGCAACGACTTGCCCGGATTTGTACCACCATCTTACTTATTCCTTCCTATTTTCGATAGCGTCAGTGCTCGCCATTTTCATGTTATGGTTTGGAGGGTAGGGTAGCCAGTAAACTTACTCAGGAAGAACTCACCATTTTTATCTTTGATGTTTATAGGTGAAGTGTATTTCTTATCATCAGGAAATCCGTCGGCTTGTTTGCCTTCCAATATCATAAATAAAAAAAATTAGCAAGTTGACCAGTTTAAACAGAGCGACTGCCATCTGACTCCTGCAACCCCTAAGGGAAACCAGATCCAATCCTAAACTAGGTCTAACACGAATAGACCAATACGGGTTTCCTCAAGATATACTTAAGATAAATAAAACTCATTGGTACATGGCGGGGTCCTACCCTAAACTACAGGAATGAAAGTCGGAAGCGCCAACTAGACCACCACGGTTGCAATAAACAAAATCATCAACATTTGAAAAGTAAATTTTGATTCGTCAATTCTAAACAAATATAAAATGGATATTGTTTTATCACTGCCCTTTTCCATAAGTACCTCATATCTAAGTCATGATTCCTTCCGCCAAACGAAAGTTTTCGCGTCCTTTCCTATCCTGGAAATTACTTTAATACAGCCTCCAAAATCGTATTACCCTATTTCAAAGATCAAAAGTTACTCGAAGATTTTTTCCACAGTTTGCAGTTTGTTTGAGATCACAAGGGTTCGAGATCTGATTTATTTCCGCTTCCGATTTTCGATTACTCAACAAACACCTAGATATACTTTATATGAAACTACATTCTTCACAAACGTCCTATACAATGCGTTTTTTATGAGATGAAACAGCAAATAAACACACGGCTCTACTGATTGTAAAAGGCGAAATGAAAATGTACTTTAGCGAGAATTTTCCCCGTTTTGGTCCGGGTCTCCTGTGTATACCATCTGCTCACAAGCCTGCAGCTCGTAAGAGGCGAGCATAGGTTAACTGGGTCACTACCAACATGACTGGTGGTAGAGCGCTGTGCAGCAACTCGCACGGGTAGGAATCTACCGCCTTACTTATTCCTGCCACCATAATTACATCGTGTTCCGGTCCGGATAGCCGGTAGCCTTGCACATACTGTCTAAATCCCAACCAGAGACAGTGACGCACCTACACCATCTATGGTGTCTTTAGGCCACGGTTCTTTTATGTACATGTCGGGGTGCAAACCTGAAATACTTGGAATGAAAGTCCGAAATATTAACCATATTACCGAGACTTTTAAACAACTACTTATCAACGAAGTATGAACACGTGAAAATGAAGCAACAGAAAGATATTCGATTTTCGAACTGGAATGAATGTGATTTCAAATATTGGAACAAAACAATGGATGCAGTGAAGCTTGCAGCAAAAGGGTAATATCTCAACAGGACCCCCTCCTTGTTCATCCAAACAAGCGGAGACGCTCCATCAACCACGGAACCAATAAAACCCATAATCAGTGATGTATCGCTTTGAGAACTGGAAAAGGGGGGCTATCTTCGGTATTGTTTCTTAATGAAATCACTCAGGTAGCAAAGATAATAATGTTCGAGTAAGGAAATGTATTATGGCGAGAAATTTCAATTTTAGAGGATTACCGTGCAACCTTCGTAGGAGCTGGATGACAAACCGGCAAAGTTTGGCAAAAAGTGCTTAAAATTCTCTGATTGCTATACTTTGACATTTTTCATGAATAAACGAGTTTTTTATTGGATTAAACAGCGAACAAGCACATGGGTCCCGTGCCGGTAAGAGACAACCGTGGCCTATAGACACCATAGACGTTGTAGGTGCGTCGCTGTCGCTGATTTAATAAACGAGTGCTGCATATTGTGGAAAAATATTTTTTCGTGCTGGACCCGGCATATGTGGTAGTCGAAGACTGCGTGAGGTAGTGAACTATAAGAGTTGCTTTATGGAACCGTCAAGGTAGTTATTTAAGATAATCTATAACTTTTTTCTATAAAATTAGAAAATCAATATAAAATGTTCGTTATCCAATTGCAGAAAACTTTCAATGTCAAAATAATATACAGTAAATAAGAATGTGATCTTATTTTAATTTTTGCTAGTAATTTTTACATAGTGTTAGTTTGTTCTGGCTAATCTCTGACGCGGTTGGACCGCTTTGACGGGAATTGACAGACAGAGAAAGTGACTCTGTTTTATAATATGTAGTGATTCATTCATATTCATATACGTTCGAGGTCTTGGGCATAGCTTATTAATTAAATATAAAATTAATAACAGCTGCATAAATTGTAACAAAAAATGAAAATCATTTTTCAATTATTTTTGTTTGCTATTTAAAATTACCGGCGAACGTTTTTTGTGAATTTTGTACAAAATCAATTATACGTTAAGTTCACCCACAACTTTTTTATATTTTTTTTATTAACCACAACTTTTTAAATTATTGTTTGCGTTCTTTACATCACATATAAGTTCTTCATTAGCGAAACAACTTCATCAAATAGATAAACAATATTTCAAACAAGGTCGCTACAACCACGGCGCTGTGATTCCACTTGTTAGACACAGGAAAATGTTTTTCACATGAGTGGCTTTTCCTTGCCGTAAAGTGAAAACACGAGTATATTAACACTCAAGGGAACTTGACGTTTATTTATAAGAGCGCCGACTGCCGAGTGCCGAGTGCCATGTTTTCACTGCGCGTTAATTATAGCCGAGAAGGCTTAGGGCTTGGCTTTGAGCAATTCACACTTTGTAATTAAACAAACTTTCTAATAAAGTTTTGATAGTAACTGAGCTTTGCACTAAACGCAAAATATTACTTCTTAAAGCTTTATAATATATATTTTCTTGGTCTTTCTCTTTAGTCTGTTACAGTCGTACTTTTTTGCATATTATGTAATACTTCTGCTTTAATGCTTTATTGAAGAAAATATTAAAACACAATTTTATTGTTAAAAATAAATATAAGAAGACAAGCCCCTGAGTATCTATCATTGAATCTTTCGAGTGGTGAATGGCCGCGTTCCGATTCAGTGGTAAATTTTAGAATTGTATAGACGCGTCATAAGTACCGTTTGTAAGGTATATGTGAAGTATATAGTATTTTTCTATCCTGTAACTATAAAGTTTTTCTCGTCCTTTGTTTCTTTTTCCTATCACAAACGAAAATCAATTAAAAATAAAGAAAGTTGTTTTGACATCTTATTTCTCGGTTTAAGAAAGTCATTATCATCTGTATCGTAGTTGCAATGTAATGATAATTTCCCATCGCATTACCCGATCTAATGTATATGAACCTTGAAAGTCGTGACACTCGGTAATATGTCCATAGCCTCCATAGCATGCATGCTATTATATGTAACTCGATGTAGAAAAACTGATGTTTAGCAACGTTCACTCAAAGCTAACCAAGCGTAGGCTATGTTTAGACTTTGATACATTATATATTATATACAAACACAGGTATTAACCGACACACCGAGTAAAAAGTTCGGTTATACTAATTAAAATGCGATATAAAAGATCACTATATGGACTATTATGGCGTTGACTCTGGCACACGTCATCTATACTCGTTTTCCCGCCCCTCAGGCCCCTTTTCTCACGCTCAAAAATAGTATATACACTTATCAATCAGTAAAAAATTTGTCAAGTGCGAGTCTGACTTGCGCACGAAGGGTTCCGTACCATTATCTATAATAACGGCAAAAAAATCACGTTTGTTCTAT
>DVZL01001602.1:0-17224 GCA_018236625.1 Lasaia peninsularis
CGAGTTTTAGGTCAGTTCTTGTAAGAAACATTAATTTATGGATCTGCTTAATTATTTGTCAAATTTATTATCATTTTATATATTATAAGATATAAACACCAATATTATACTATTGAATTAGATTTATTAAGCCATTTGTCCATAGATGTTGTGTGTTATTAAACAAATAAAAGATATTAATTAATTAATTAATTTGACATAATGGCGGTGATTGTGGTACAAATACTTTTTAATCTTAAAAACTTCTTGAATCAAGTTTGTGATAAACAAAGACAATAATTTTCTCTGGACAAGTTACTAAAACTGGGATTAGATATTTGAGCAAATCAGATATGTGTATTCCGATCATTAGTTTTTATACGATGACTGAATTTTTTAAAAATAAGAATTGAATTAAAATATACAATAGAATCATAAATTATTTTATTTTTCATTATTATAAATATTACTATTTCAATTTGACTTTTAATTTAGTGTGTGATACAATTTTTGAAATTTAGTAATTGTTTTGATTTTGTATATTCATAAAAATAAAATCCGTGTAATAGGTGTCTCAATTTTATCATAATCATAAATCATTTTGTTCATTATTATAATTTATTAATATCTTTCTTTGACATTCAATTTATTGTAAAACAATTATTTTTTAGTAATTTTGCAATTGTTTTTAATTTTCAACATTCATAAAAATAAAATCCATGTAGAAGGTGTCTCAATTTTTAATGAGATTTAAGTAAAAATTGTAAATAGAATAATAGATTATTTTGTGTGTTATAGAAATACACTAAAATATCCCAATAAAACAAGGATAAATTAAAAAAATCCCTGTGGTTGTGATATTTTTTACAACAAGGCGCGAATTAGTAAATTCTGCTTGTTTTATCTTTTTACTCTGTGAGAACTTCCACCTTCCATACCAGCTACGAGGCGTAGCAGTCTCTACGTATGCTACAATAAAATCGTAGCCCATACTGAAATCTGCCAAGAAATTTAAACTATTTAAAATCTGCGTTTCGTAAAACAGTTCAAAATGAAATAACTGGCCAAGTGCGAGTCGAACTGGCGCCTAAAGGGTTCCGTGCCATTTCTATAAAACGGCAAAAAACCTTTACATATTTTTTCTGTTTTTAGTATTTTTAGTTATATCGGCAACAGAAATACATCATATTTGAAAATTTAATCTGTCAAGCTATTACTGTTTATGTGCATACAGCATGGTGACAACAATAGGGTTTCTTATTTTACCCTTTGGGATAGGAACCCTAAAAATAAAAACTGCCCAGTGAATATTTAAAAAAAAAACTTTTTAACTAAAGCCCACACAAACTTTGTTTTAATGATAGTTACGTATGGCTAAAATTAGCTTATTGATTTAACAGAACCGCCTCTTCTGAGCCCGAATGTGACGTCAGACCGTATGACGTACGTCGGAGGAGACCACATTCGCGCCAACTGTACGTCGCCGCCGTCTTTACCAGCTGCAAACATCACGTGGTTCGTCAACGAACAAATGGTAAGATACATTTATTTATCTCCAAATTTAATAGCCGAATGGAACTCCAACTGCTACTGCAGCCGGGGAATTTATAGAAATGTTCTTGGAAAACCTCACAATCGTATACTTCATATAGTTTGTTAACATAATAGCAGTTAGTTTATAAGCTTGCAATTAGATCATAACTAAATAATGTAATAGCTTACACTACTAGCTAGCATACCTACGAAGGTAAAAGCCTTTTAATAGTAATAAAAAAATTCTAACTGCTCCTACGGTGAAGGAAAACATCGCGAGGAATCCCTGAATTTGTGCTCGATATGACCACGGACTTGCCACCTGTCACATCATGGGACCTAATATCGACGGCTAATCGTGAGTGCATCTGTACCTCTCCTTACCCGTTTTGGTATATGGACTTGCTGATATATATTTATTTATTTTATTATGTTTGTAATAACACAGTGATGTTCCTTAGGGTATAGTTCCACTTGGCCCCAAAGGCGTTAAATGTTAATAGATGCGTATTTTAATTGTTCTAGGTACCAAGTTTTACAGCGAACCACGTGCTGAATTTCAGTAATGGATATGCATCTAGCTTATCTACTTTAGAGTTGGAGGCAGCTGTGTTGTCTCCTGTACCAACGCTTATGATACGGTAAAGCTCTAAATCCTTACATATTGCTTCTATTTCCAGGAACTATACAAACTTACTCAAAACTTTGTTGCACTGTAACTATGAATTGGCAATTTTAAAAAAATAATCGTTTTACGTGGAAGTTTGAATTAAAATACAGAACATATTATATACTAGCTCTCCCCCTGCGGCTTTGCCCGTGTCAATTATTTTAATCTCTGAAACGATCTGTATTGAATATTAAAATAACCGCTTTTTACTAAATGCATATTTATGGTTACAAGTACATATTAAACCAAAATTATATTTTCTGGAATGCTTGTTTGTTTTTCCGTCTGTCTGTTTATACTTGTTTGTACTCGCTAATCACAGAAACGGCTGGACCGATTTTGACTGGACTTTCACTGGCAGATATCTAATGTAATAAAGAGTAGTTTAGGCTACTTTTAGTTAAGAAATGTTTAAAATTTAATAATTAAATAAAAACGCCGATAAAGTTGCGAGTACACAAAATTATTAATAACGGGGAAAATAATGAGAGAAAAAAACACACGCATATACTTACGTCATTTGGTGTATTCATGTATGATATCATTACTTCTATTTCATGTCCAAATCGAAGTTATAACAAAATATCTAAACGACAACTAGAGTAAGCTTGTTTACTGCAATTATTCTTAATCCATAAAAATAAAAATTAATGGCTAAGTGTGTTGCTAAGTGCAAATCCATGAATATCTGTACCGATTTGATTGATTTCCTTTTTTCAGTCATAAAAAAACTGGCAATACCTTGGCAATCAGAATTTTTATGATGTGAATGTATTTTAAATTATAATTAACATTAACATTTTTATCGCTGAAGCCATATTATTTTTACTGAGAAACTAATGTTTTATTTAAATTTAAATTTTATATCACTTATAACTTATTTCGAAGAGCAAAACTAACAGGTTTTTTTGGAATTTTGTTAGAGATTACCAGGAATTCGGATACGCGTATTAACATTTATTTTTATTGTGATTATTAAGTTTATTCTTATAATTTTAGTTGTGAAGCAAATATATTCGACGTGTGGAAATCTTCAAGCCACACAATAGTGCTTCGGGAAAGAAGTGCCAACCCGGCGTCGGCTTTGGGTCGAAGTTTAACAGGTAAGGTTTCATTACATACTAGCTTTCGGTCCACAGCTTTTCTCGTGTGTATTATCAAAGCGCATAATTTTTTCCGGCTTATAATAATTGCGTAAATCATATCTTCTTTTTAATTTAGTCTGTTACTGGAAAGTTTCATCCAAATCCGTCCAGTAGTCTTTTCGTGAAAGGGTAGCAAACATTCATTCATACATCCACCCATAAATACTTGTGTACATCGATCCATACTTACAAACTTTCGCGTTTATAACATTAGTTATACTACTAATGTTAATACTAGGTAATATTCGTGACTTTGCCCTTTTTTATGAGATAAGACAGCATAGACAACCGGGTCTCTTGATGGTTAGAGACAACTGTGAACTATAAACACCTTAGTTGTTGAAGGTGCCTCGCTGTCCTGAGGCCGGGGTGTTAAGCCTGATGTGCAAATCTACCGGCTACCATACCTTCCCGATCGGTGCACGGCACTCTACTACCAGTCGTCACGTTGACCATAACATCATTAAACTTTGTTCGTCTCTTACGAGCTGCCTGGTAGGAAGGCAGTTGGTCTATTCTACTCCGACCAGACCAACACGGGGACATATAAGGAATCTTGATATATTAAAATATTATATACTTGACGCGACAGTATAGTCTGGTAAGCACTTCATGGAAATGTTAATCCTACTTCGTGTGTGCATATGTACCTCTGTCTATACCTGAGGAAACTTGGGCGTGATGATGTTAATTAATTTACTTAACCCTACTTTCTCGTTCCTACTAATCATACTCCTAATCAAATCCCATTAATATTATAAATGCGAAAGTTTGTAAGTGTATTTATTGCTCTTTCACTCAAAAAACACTGGACAGATTTTGATGTCATTTTACAATAATACAGCTTATACATCAGAATAACACATAGAATACCTTTTAAATGGCTTCTGTAAAAGAGTGGATATTTTTACGCGATTTAAGGACGAAAAAACGCGGCAAAAGCCGCGAGCAAAATGCGGGTGTCTTCTGTGTATATA
This sequence comes from Lasaia peninsularis, assembly GCA_018236625.1. NCBI lineage: Eukaryota > Metazoa > Arthropoda > Insecta > Lepidoptera > Riodinidae > Lasaia > Lasaia peninsularis. The sequence continues at coordinate 4,305 of DVZL01001602.1, forward strand.
AAAAAAGTAGTAATAGTTGATTTTTTAATTTTTGTGATTTAAATTTGTATGTCTGGAACAGGATAATAACCATCAAAAGTTTGAAAAATTTAAACTAAAAAACATATGGTACGAAGTTTGCCGGGACGGCTAGTAATTTAATAAATACATTGTACGTTGGTGACTTTGTCGATTATGTCGATTTGAGAAAGTTTTTATAAATAGACTCTTCCATTTTAATGCCACCGTCTAACTTATTCTTGCCATTAATATCTTCAGTGCTGACTACAATCGTGGTCCTGTTTGGAGATGTGTAGATTACGCTTCTTCTCTTAACAGGATTATAATAGAACTTTAAGGCCCAGATTGGGCAGTTTGTACGATGAATTTTTACAGTTTATTTAAAAAACATGATATAGCCTGCGATTGGATTCACATTATACATTTATTTAATTTTTGCAGGTGCTGCTACTGTGGCGTGTTTACCGACAATAATGGTTTTTCTTTTTCAAATAATTCTACAATTTCTATTCGAAATTAATGGATCTTCAATAAGATAGCTGAATTAATTAATTTAGAATAATTGTTAACTAAACTAATGTAAATTTAATTATTAATAATAACGTCGAATGATAAAAATGTTAAATGAAAATTAATAATAATGTAGTAAATTCAGGGTTTTTGTTAATGATGGAAATATACATTAAGAAATTCTACATCATGTAGGTATGAGAATCATCAGGAGATTACACTTTTAACAAAGACTTAGCCCAAATATATAGTATTGCTGACTCACTCTAGGTAGCTAACCTCTCTTTCTACGAGTTTTGTGGAGTAGACAAAGTTAAAACAAGCCGGTTATATTAGCCGGAGTGAAATAGCCGGTCATATGAAAATCAGATAGATGTTTAATCTTGGAGACTGGTCTATTTTAATACTGTAATCTCCAGTACATATTCTCTCATGATCTACACGTTGAACGTTATTCACGATCTATTATTAGTTGAAAGGAAAGCTGAAAGATCCGAAGTTATTCACTCGAACGATAGATGGCGCTAACTGTGTTTAAAAATATATAAGTAAAACGCCATGAACAAATGGGAATTCTTGTAAATTCACGAATAAGGTAACTCATGTGACTTAGCGTAGGCCCTAATAGATATTATTGTAATTTAAAATGTGAATATTTGGCTTGTTAGTATCGTAATCTGTTTTGAAGTTAATATAAACGTTACATAAGATTTGTAATGAGAATTATTATATCGTTCTGAGCTACGAAACCACTATGTTCACATAAGTGGTGTACTTTTTAATATGCCTAGCATACACTCATTTAGTTAGTAAGTAAAGAAATTACACTTTATTCAACGAAGTTCTAATTTGACAGGTAAATAAAAGTTTCTGTGGTCAACATAACTGATGTCCAACTTTGATCTATGAGTTCTCGGGTTAGATTCCCAGGAATGGCTACCTGTATTTATAATTTTTTTTCATATATATTAAATGGTGACGGACTTACCACCTGTAAAATCATAGGACCTAATATCGTCATCTAATCGTGCATGCATTTAAGTATGTACCACCTTGGGAATATAGACGTGGGGACATTTTTGTTATTTTAATTGAATTAAATGTTTAAATGCATTTTTTTCTATTTAATTTAAGTTAAAATTTACTTAATTGAGAATTTGCTAACATCTTTCTTTACAATATTGTTTTAACAATTATAAAAGTCAAACTGTATGTATACGAGTGCTTAAAACTAAAATTTTGATAGGTCTAATGTTTTTTCATATAATATATATTAAATGCTTTCATAAGATGTTTGATATAAAAAAAAATACGAGCAATTAATGGAATGAGGTCACCATGAACTACGAACAAATTCGTTGTATTGCCACCCTTTTAGAATTAAATAATATTTTTTTCATTTCGTTAACACAGGAAATATTTGAGGAATGCACCCAAAATCACTTGCGTTGAGATCATTGAAAATAGAATATCGTGATGAATATGATTGTGATTTTTTTTTATTTAATATTTTTTTCTATGATCAAATATTATTTCAAATAATATAATATTTGCCCTTTTATATTTAGAATGCTCCTTTAAATAAATAATGAATATAATTTTGATGTTTATTTTAGTAAAATCCACATTAATTATTTTAAGCTTAATAAAAATTATACCGTAATAATATTTGTCAAATATAATTTATTATTGAAAATAAAAATAAGCTAGAGAAAATAGGTAATTACCTATTGGTTACCCATTCGTTAAACCGTTGTTACTACTAGTATAAATTCAATTTATTATAATAGTTTAATATAGTATTTATGGCATTAATTATAAAAGTTATTATAGACTGATTGTATATTAATTAAGTTTGTACATAATAAAGGCGTGTAAATATGTCATTTTAATAAAGCCGTTAATGTGTTTTCCTATAAACTTTGTGAAAATATAAATTATGAGGCGAAAAATTATGTGAACTTTTTTGATAACTTAATTATAACTTCAGGTTGAATATGTGAATTTTAATATGGTCAGTCGATTATAGGTTCTTATTTTAAAAATAGATTTAAGATTAATTTGTTCCCAACATTAAAACAAGAAAAATAAACAAATAGTTGCAATTTACCGTATATTTTTATGTAATTTCATTTTAAATTTTAAGGATTATCGATTTGAATACTGAAATACTATAATAAAGATTCTTTAGTTCTTTTAGAGCGCATTTCAAGAGAAGGTTGCTAGATTAAGATATTAATTTGTGTTGAATATTTCATTGCTTAGGACATGTTCAGACTAAGCGCAAAAATGATCAAGTTTTAAACGTTTTTAATGATTATTGTATTCTATTTTAAGTCTATCTGAATTTTAAAAAAAGTTAGTGCAATATATAGTAGTTTACTTAAATTGCGAGTTCACAATGTTAAACTTAAATTTTTATTTTATATAAGCCCCATTCTATTAATTTTTCAATTTTAATGGAATAAGACGTACTTAAATATGTTTATAATTAAGTTTCAGTGAATACTATAAGATAAAAAAAAATATCATGTTACTCAAAAAATAGAAAGAATGTTGAAAAATATTAAATTCGGATTCAGATTTATTCATGTAGATATTCGCCGCGCTGACATTAGTAGAAAAGTAAGTTTGTTTGTTTTTTAAGAAGTCAAACTAAACAAAAAGCCAAAAACTTAAGTAGAGTTATTTTTTTCTGAACCCTCACGATTTTTTTTATTTTATATTTTTGAAAACTTTGATCGTTTTACGCTTAGTGTGCACCAACCCTAAATCTAATGTGCTTCGATTGTAAATAATATATTTCTTTAGCCATATATAGTAATATTGTTGCAGGATATAAATTAAATATGTAATAAGGAACATGATGGTGCAATAATAAATACTTTCGAAATTTCTTTATTGTGTATTATGTTAACGTAAGAAATGTTTAATACATTGAAGTATCACTAAATTTGTTTTATTTTTCTATGAGATAAGACAGCGAACAATTACATGTCTCTCTGATGGTCAAAAACGACCGAGACCCTTGTGTGATGGTAAGAGCCACTATACATTTTGTTATGGGAGTAGATAACGAACAAACACTCGGGTCTCCTGATGGTAAGAGACAACCGTGGCCTATAGACACTATAGATGTTGCAGGGACTTTAGTGTCACGACCGTAAGTGCACAGCTATTGGTTACCTTACTTTCCAGACCGGAAGACGACAATGTTATTATGGCGGCAGGAATAGGTAATGCCGTGGCAACCCGGGCGAGTTGCACATCATTCTACTACCAGTAGGTCATGATCAAAATGACTCTGGGAGTCATATGGTTTATTGTATTACCCCGTTATTGTAATTACTAAAGAGATATTTATAAGATGTATTTATAACTCTCTCTGTGGCGGTGTGTAAAGGTACGGCTGTCACCGGTTAAGACCGTTAGCCACGTAAGATCCCGAGTGCAATTCCCAGATATGGCAACTTTCCTTAAGTGTTTTTCAGATTATTCTGAGTAAGCATTAAATTGCTCGGGATTGCAACTGGCAACCCGGCAACTAATTATTATACGACACAATCGACTGGGTGATACCGGAAATTAAAAGATATGAATTTAAAAAAAGCTGAAAAATAGTTTTCTCCTCAGACTACAGAAAAAGGAAAGAGATTAAAGATACTTAACATAATAATGCGTTAGAAATATATTCATTAACTAAATAAAATCATAACACAATGCGTTGCGTTTGAGAAATTCAAAAATTAATCTGACTGATTGGTTTGAAACAGTGGTAGTTTATGGTAGACAGAGTTAAAATAAGTCGGGTGTAAGATTTAATTAATTAATAATAAGGTAATTAGTCAAATATAAATTATTTTATAAAATATTTGCACACAACATTAATGATGACAGGATATGTTGGTATAATTAAAAACTTTTGTTTTGTAACAACACACACATATTAGGCAAATAAATTATTTTCAATCATTCCATTTCACTGGAAACATGAATAATTCACCAATATCTTACTAAATATTAAACTTAATCATGATAATGATGATCGAATTTCGACCACTCGTAATAATAATTACCTCAAGTTATTAATTTTATAGAAAATCGGAACACTGTTCAGAATGCAAAATACGTTTCCAATTTGAATAAATAAAGTTATTATGGTTTCCTCTGCTCTTTCACAAACTGAGTTGGATTTATTTTTTAATAATTATTACTTTCCGTGCAATATTATCGAAAAGTTAATATTCGTTCGTTGTTTTAATAAAAATAATTAAAAAGCTCTTTGTATACATTATGTTTATTTACATTAAAAAAAAATGCAGAACTAACTGCTGTTAATGAAAGGTAACATAAATATATGATGAAATAAAATATTTCAAAATAACATTTAATCCGAACGTTTTACATCGCCATTTCTGTTTGGAATTAATTGATTGACATTTTGTAATTGACATAATATTTTCTTGTTATTTTGTTTATATTTCTATTACATTATAATTATTTATATAAATTGACGTTCAAAAAGAGATTAAAAATTGACCTATTTTAAATAAAAATATTGATAATAGATAATTTTCACTCAAAACAATGAATTCTCTTCAAATTTTGGCAGGTTTTTAGTTGCTAAAGACATGTTAACTACGTGAACTCTAACCACTCTTTCCTATGGCCAGAATATTTAAGTAGAAGTGGAGACATAAGTTGTCAATGCTTGGGAACACCTTCAAAATCGTATTACAGACGCATTGCCAACCATTAAGGAATGTATACGCTATTTTCTAGAAGGCTTCTACTTCTTTGCCATTGGAAATATCACCGTTAATAATTAGTTCCACAAATTACTTCATGTCACTGCTCAATTACGTAAGTTTATCTAACTCCAAAGTGAGAAAATTATATTAATAATTATATGCCTGTGTTATTGGTGTCAGTCAACGATAATAATACATAGAGATACTTACATAAATATAATATGTACGGATTTTTATGAAACTTTTCAGTAAGATAGCTTATATATCAGAACCTATCTACCTACTTATGTGATATAGGCAACTTTTTGACCGACTACATTATAAAGAGGGTATGTTTTACACAATAAGCATTGTAAGTGGGAAAAAATTACGCTTTGATAATTAACGAGGGCAAAGTCGCGGGTGAAAAGCTTGTAAATAATACAAGTGCTGTACACAGTAATTGTCGATATATCCCACAAAAACAAGAACATCGGAATCTTATTAAGAAACAAAAAAAAACAACAAACATTACTAAGACTCCGCTGTGTCTGTTTAACTGTTTAAAAGATACGGGAGCCTGTAGTAAGCATAGTTTTAAGTATTTTTCCCCGTGTTGGTCCGGGTCCTCTGTGTAGAATAGACTAACTGCCTTCCTACCAGGCAGCTCGTAAGAGCTTCCTAAGAGGCGAGCATAGGTTAACTTGTTCACTACCAACATGACCACTGGTGGTAGAGTGCTGTGCAGCAACTCGCCGGGGTAGGGATCCACCGCTTTACCTATTGCTGCCGCCATAATGACATTATCGTGTTCTGGTCCGGAGGGTAGGGTAGACTTGCACATGAGGTCTAAGAGCCCGACCACAGGGCAGCGGCGCACCTACAACATCTATGGTGTCTATAGGCCACGGTTGTCTCTTATCATCAGGAGACCCGTGTGCCTGTTTGCTGTCTTATCCTATAAAAAAAAGTAAGTTGCTCAGTTTTTTATTCGTTTTTAGGGTTCCGTACCCAAAGATTAAGAACGGAACCGGATCGCTAAAACTTCGCTGTCCATCTTTCATGTTTGTCTATCTGTCCAATCTGTCTTTTTGTTTGTCCGTCATCAGGCTGTATCTCATAAACTTTAATAGTTAGAAAGTTGAAATTTTCACAGATGACGTATTTCTGCTGCCGCTTTAACAATAAATACTAAAATCCAAATAAAGCAAATATACAGGGTATATAGACAATGGTACAGAGCCCTTCGAGCGCCAGTCCAACCCGCACTTGGTCGGTTTTTATCATAACTTTTGTTAAAGCGTGTAGTTTTTGCACACTGCAAAAATCGCTTGGGAATTTGAATATATTTCTATTTAACCTCTCTTATTCGTAGCTTCTTGAACCGGCAAACTGCATATAATATTGTGTTCACTGGGCCGAGAACTCAGTAAGCCGGATGACGAATTAAAGTTATCTCAGACGCTCAGTGAGCTTATTTGAAGGGAAAATACTATTGATATTTCTAATGGAAACTAAATATATTTGGAGTAGTATTTGATGTCTTGTTAGTGTGTGTGTAGTGGTGAGCGCTTCCGTTTAAGGGGTCCAGTTTTAAACCCCGCTATAAAACAATGAGTTTTTCTAACTTAAGTAAATTTTCAAGATCCCACACCCAAAGGGTTAAAACGGAAACCTATTATTAAGACACCGCTGTCCGACCATCTGTCTGTCTACATGGCTGTATCTCATGAACCGTGATAGCCAGACTTGAGAAATTTTCACAGATGATGTAAATCTATGCCGCTATAACAAAATGAACTAAAATTGAAATAAAACATATATAATGGGCGATCCGATACAAAATGATTTTTTGCCGTTTTTACAGATAATGGTACGAAACCCTTAATGCTCGACTCCGATTCGCACTTGGCTGGTTTATAGCACTCTTAAAGTGAATGAAAACACCTTAAAGAAGCCCGATTGTTTTCAAATTTGACCTAATCTAGGTTTGGCCATTGTTTCGCTTCTGGGTTGCAGTGGTTAAATATCAGTTGTGTAAAAAATGGCATCCTTGATAAAACCCCTGATTAGGTAGCCGACCCCACGTAGAAACGGAATAGGACTAGAATGGAGATGAGATGCCATGTTAGTGCTCTTGTGACTAATATAGGTCAATTACTATTCAATCATGTAATTCGTAAGAAGCGCCGTTACTGTGACTTAATGGTGGTATTGTTCAACTTAAAATATTCTTGCCATCATAGTGTCACTTTGCCACTGCAGTGATTTCTTTTTGAGAGTATATAAGTTTGAAAACGCACCATTAGTATGTATGGTTTTGGTTACTACAAAAAATATGTCTGTCTGTTTTTACAACCATAATAATATTCTCTTAAATATAATTAAAGCTCAGTTTATTAAATCTGTTAAAAATAGGAATACTAAATAATTATCGTCGCGCTTTAATCCCTGAAATGGTTGTTGTGGTGTGGTGTGTGTGGTTGTGGTGGGATACATATGCACACGTAATTATATTATACGTACGTGCAGCACTAATGATGCACGCCCCTCTTTTAACTTAACGGCTTGCCAAAATTGACACGTGTGAGCTAGACGTTTTTCATTTGCATGAACATACCGGCTACGATAACGTTGACAGAAAACATGTGCGTCCGGGAGACATTTCTCAAATGTTGTCAGGCTATGACCGTTTGAAATAATAGACTAAAAAACAATCAATTTTTACGAGAAATTACAAAACAAAATGAGTTATTTCCCTTAATGGCAGATGATAATTAAACAAAACAATTATCATATACATTTGAAAAAACAAATCAAATTTTACTAGATTTTTTCTTTAATGGCTATGGCTAAAATGTAATAATATAAACCATATAAAAGGCAATTAAAACATATATGTGTATTGTATATGCACGTGAGTGTTTCCCGGCTACACAGAGAACATATTAAAAACTCTCCTACAACTTGATAAGTTTTTGTCAAACGAAAATTGAAAATACTGCTTTACAAACACTTTAATCCAGAGTTCACTGCAAGTATAAGCCGAGATACAAAAATAACCACAAAGAGGTAACCAATATAGAGCTGTAATTTTTTCCTTGTGCTGAAACTCCGGGCCAGCAAAAAATAATTTATAGGTTAAGCCCCCCTTAGCTAGTAAACAATCGGTGAATTATTATCTCTCGCTAGCAGCCAACCAGCCCTATTCAGTCAGAGCTGAATACAAAAAGAATTCACCTGCCATTATTGCTCATGTGATTTATGAATAATTCAGGAGCCAAAGAGCGATGTGATTTGTACAGCATTTTCTTTAGATGAAACGCCTACTTGGGTTGAGATACGTTTTTAAAATATGACATGTATGAAAGTTTATTCGAACTTGGAATTTCAGAGTTCTATTTCCGGCTTTTTACAATTTTTTAAAACATTTTACCTCGCTGGCCTAGTGGTACGTAGTTCAGACCCACATTTCAGTAGTCCAGGTTCGAACGCTGCCATGTGCCATGAAAGAGTTTTTCTAACTTAAGAACATTTTCTTATGCTCTTACGGTGAAAACGTGGTGAGGAAACTCGGGATTTGTGCCCCATGTGGCGATGGAATTGCCACCTGTCATATTATGGGACCTAATATCGTCAGCTTATTACTTATTCCGACATTTAACTACGTTACGCACAGAAACTACAAAAAAAAGACTTTTTGCCGTCAAATTAGGCTATTTTTTCTACTTAGTAAAATAAAAAATAGATTCGGGAGGCCTAGGCTAATGTCAAAAATCCAAATGAATATTATGAGACTGAAAAAGAAAAGTGAAATCTGTACATTGAAGATAATTAAAAATAATAGGTCCTGGCAACTAAAGAAAAACAATAGAACACATTTTTCGCATTTTGGAATTTTTGTCTGTCTGTCTGTTTGTCTATTAATTTGTTACCCAATCATGCAAAATCTACTGGACGGATTTTAATGAAACTTTGCTGGACTATACCTTGTACTACCGAGTAACATAACTTAATAGGAGAGAATAAAGCCAAAATCTAAAATTAGCTATAATTCATGAACGTACAGTCAGATTGAATTTCTTCTATTTTTATTTTGTACAACAATCCTAGTTCCCAAAAGATTTGTAGTTTAAAAATTACAGACCTTAACAACTCTCAGTATAAATAGACCTTTTAGCATAACTTCAATTATATATTGCAACTGGATTGTCTAAAAAATTTCAGTGCAGAATATGATTAAATAACATTTTTTTTAATTACAATGGCTTGGTTAACAACATATTGTCACAACTCTTGGGTAGGCAGGTATAAACGAAATTGATGAATGAAACTAAAATAAAAAAAGATAATTTATTAACAATATTATAATACACGGTAGTATAGAGTTGTCTACAAAAACCTGCCCAGTGCCCACCCCTAGAGTTGTGACTCGAAATAGATAATTAACCTAACGTTTTTATATTCAATAGGTATCATATTTTTCATTAACTTAGTCAGTGTAAAATTAAAAAAAAATGTCAATAATATTCTGGACTGAAATTTTTTAGACAACCCATTCGCAATATATTTATCGACATATTTTAATTGATAGATAATACATTTAATTCACTAACCAGGTCAGTGAAGGTCGTAGTATAGCGGAATCTTAGGCCAAAATTAGAAATTCCTCACGTGCAGTTCAAAAGCGTAACAACTCAAATTGATTCCCCGCTTTCCTCTTTGAGATTAAAAGCAATTAAAAGCTATTAACAGTTTTCATCCTGCCACAGTGTAAATTACATAAGAGAATTTGTAGCTCTGTTTTCAGTAGCACTGACACTATACTGCGTTGTATATGGGGAGATAGTGCCCGCTGTGGCATCCTTAATTTATAGTTGTTTACCACCAGCTCCCGTCAAGTTGAATGACGCTCAGCTCTTAGTATAAACCTTTCTTTTCTAATTGCTTTTGCTTAATTGTGATACATTTTGTAAGAGATGTTGCTCAGTAAGGATATCTAAATATATTAAAATTATCCGTTAATTGCAAGTGGAACTCTCACACGAAGGGTTCTGTACCATTATTTATAAAAACGGCAAAAAAATCACGTTTGTTGTTTGGGAACACCCTTTATATACTTATTTTATTCTGTTTTTAGTATTTGTTGTTATAGCGGCAACAGAAATGCATCATCCATTAAAATTTCAACTGTTTAGGTATCACGGTTCATGAGATATAGCCCGGTGACAGACAGACAGACTGACAGCGTAGTCTTAGTATTAGGGTTTCGTTTTCTACCCTTTAGGTACGGAACTTTCTTACCGCCCTAATGACATTGTCGTGTTCCAGTCTGGAGGGTACGGTGGCCGGTAGACTTGCAAACCAGGTATAAACACCCTGGCTACAGGACAGCGATGCACTCACAACATCAATGGTTTCTGTAAGCGACGGTTGTCTCTTACCATCAGGAGAGCCGTATGGCTGTTTGCTTCCTTATTCGATAAAGAAAATCTATCACCATAATACTTATATGGGACCACTTTTAAAATATGACCTATTTTACATAACAAGAATAATTAAAATCCATGTAGAATTGATTGAGTAATCACATTACATCCATAAAAAAGGTCAAAAAACAGACTTCCTTCTTGAAAGTTGGTTGAAAAGAACAAAAGGTTTTTGAAAACCCCGATTTGAATAAAGAATAAATATGTTATCGATGAAGAAAACAAAAATTTATCGAAATTGCTACTCGATAGCGAGGAATACGAACTATGAGCCGGGTTAGGTCATTACTGCGGGTTTTGAAGCGTGAAATGGTGTAATAAAGAAAAGGTAGTAAGGAATAGCGTTGATTACATGTTTACCTTTGAATAATCACACTTACTTACTTTCCTCAACCATATTGACGACTAGTTTTCCCACGGCTTCGTCCGCGAGAATTATCTAAGGGCATTTTTTTCCGGCTTATTAAACTTATTGCGTAAAAACATATCCTATTTTAATGTGGTCGGTTAAAAAGCAGCCTATGTTCTATTCTGATGTCAAAGCTATATTATTGTAGAATTTCATTAAAATCTATTCAGTAGTTTTTACGTTTAAGTTTAATAGACATCCATACATTCATCCACCTATACATACAAACTTTCGCGTTCATAATATTAGTAGGATATTATACAAGGGAACGTTCGTGACTTTGCCCTTGATGCATTAAGATATTATATACTTGACGCGACAGTAAATTCTGATAGTTCATACAAACTTTAGATATAAATAATTGAAGTTTTTTTTTCAAAAATGCTGAACTAATAGGTATTAAATTTAAACATACATATGACATATAATTTATACATACATAATTAGGTATATTTATTTGACCGCCTCATTGGTCGAGGTATATATGCCTAACGCCACTGACTAACCGCGAGGCTCGGGTTCGATTCCCGATGGGCGCAGCATTTGTGTGATGAACATAGATGTCTGTATTTAAGGATCTGGCTGTTTATCAAATTTATTTTTGAATCTATTTAAGTATTTTTATGTATTAGTAACGTTGATTGATACCCATAACACAAGCATATAATTTTCTTACTTCGGAGTAAGATCAATTTGTGAATTTTGTCCAACGATAATTATTATATTTATTTATATTAAACCACCTCTGAAGTCTTTTTGGAATTGAATATAAATAAATATCATCATGCCCATATTTCAGAAATAGTAGGGAGAGAAGCATAGTTATAAAACAACGATTTGCCAGCAATAATAGTTTCCACTATGTAACAAGTGGCATTATTAACTAAAAAAACTCATAGAACAGGGTGCCTTATCTGGGAATCGAACCAATAACCTCGTGCATCAAAGTCAGACAACTAAGGTCAATTACAGAGGCAATTAAAAACTCTACAAAACTAAATGTTTTTATAAAAATAACATACTGGTTTATTAGCGTTGTTTATGTTTTACATATTAAAGTTTTCGAAATTGCTGAGCCCATTTATTTATCAGTAGTAAACAAAGTATAGATGGTTGTACAGATTTTTTATTAAAACAGCGAGACACTATCGTAACCGGTAATGGCAGTTTTACGATACCAACAAAATACATATTTTGAAGAGATTACCCAAAACGCTTCTAGATATGAACATTATTATCATTTTACTACAGATACTTTCAAGCTAGTACGTACTTCTTGAGAACTGAACCATAAAATTGTAATAAATTTTGTAACACTCCCAAGCTCATAGTTTACTTGGCACTAAGGTATTGCAGCCTAAAGGTAGGCTAGTCCAGGTTATTAAACTATTTGAGCGCCTCAATAAAAAAAAAATAAAAATAATTTGTTTAAAACAACAACAGGTTATATTACATCGTTATATGTATAAGAGTGTTATATTACATAGTAACATGTTATCGCTGAGACACTTCTCAAAGCCTATTTCTCCCCGTGTTGGTCCGGGTCTTCTATGTAGAATAGACCAACTACCTTCCACCCAGGCAGCTCGTAAGAGGCGAGCAAAGGTTAACTGGGATACTAACAACATGACCACTGTTGGTAGTGCTGTGCAGCAACTCACCCGGGAAAGGATCCACCGCCTTACCTATTCCTGCCGCCATAATGACATTGTCGTGTTTCGTTCTGGAGGGTAGGGTAACCGGTAGATTTGCACATAAGGTCTAACAGCTCGACCACAAGGC
>DVZL01001603.1:0-17224 GCA_018236625.1 Lasaia peninsularis
ACCCCGGCTTCGCACGGGTATATTATACATGTTATATACATAAAAACCTTCCTCTTGGATCACTCTATCTATAAAAAAAACCGCATTAAAATCCGTTGCTTAGTTTTAAAGATTTAAACATACATATGGACAGACAAAAAGTGACTTTGTTTTAAAACATGTAATGATGCGAAACGGAAGAAGTTTCTGGTAAAAATATTAACAATAAAGTTATATCAGGTGCCATCGATGTATTGTGTTAATGAAATCTAAAATAAATAAATATTGTCAAGCCTATATCTGCAAAGGCGTAGGCTGAGGTAGATATGCATACGCACACACGACGACGAGGATACTGGGCCCGATGATGATTGTCGGTGAGTCCGCCGCCATATCGGGCACACATCCAATCTCAATGTTACGTTTTTCATATAAACCTAAAAAATTAAAGAACAAGTTCCTCTATCTAAATTTATTTTAATTTAAATATTTTAAGCAGGTGTAAATAAACTCATCTTCTTACTCTAAGAGTTTTTCTGTTTTCGGTAAAGTAATCACCTCCGCTTTCTCTTTCAGTTTTTGCCATAAAAATGTCCACATCCCAATATTTTATTTATTTAGTTCTTGTAGTCGTTCTCTAACTCGAATTTAACACATGTATCCTATGTAGTGACTGCTCATAACTTCTTCATATAATATTATGGTAGCTTTGAGTTTTCTTTTCTCCATTGTTACTTACAACTTAATGAATAAACTACTTCTAGCTGAATGTATCATTTTTGACCTCAACATCACGTACCATGAGTCATAAGCATTATACAGAGCCATTTCCTAAAAGTAATCGAAGTGAGTTTTAAGTGGGTGAAACTTCTATGTGCCATTTTGGAGAAATTAAAAAAATACGACACGCCTAAATCCTCAGTAAGATAGGTAGTGACAGGTGGCAAGTCCGCTGACGTATCGCGCACAAGTATCTGGACAATCTTTGACAATGTTATGGTTTTCAAACAAAATGAAAAAAATTATAACAAGTTCCTGGAGATCGAACCCGGGACTTGCGTTAGGCGGTACACAGATTTGATTGTAATATATTTGTCACAAGTTCCACATCGAACACAATCATAATGTGACCCACTTTTGTGTCGGACACAAGGGTCGTAAACCGCCGCCACGCACGCTCCATAATAGGCAATGCACGATCTGACGTTTTATTAACAAGCCCACTTAACTGTTAACAGCTTTCGAATTTCGCACTGCTATATAAAACTTTATAAGGAACACTGTTTGATGCAATCATTTTCGAAAGATTTTTAATTTTGTTTGCATGTCATTTTGTTGTTTTTCTATTTTATAATAGGCAATCATCTGACCGCTGACGATGCGGCCGAAGTTGGATCATGCCTAGATGGAAACACCCTTTTCACCCTAGCCTTAAACATAGCCAGGTTGTATTGTTTTGGGAATATATTTGCACGCAAGGAATTCCTTTCCAATACTTATTATAGTAATGATATTTTATTTGATTATAAATAGTTGTCTTTCATCTGTTCAGGATCCAGCAAACCTAGTTTTGATACCTTACCAACTGTTAAAACTTTCGAACATAACTCTGTTACTCGTATATAAAATCTTAGTAGTGCTTTATGCTATAATTTAAAAAAATATTAATTTTGTATTTAATAATTCATAAAAAAATTTACTTGTCAAAAAAATTAAAACAATTAGTTAAATATTTTTATCTTGTACTTAAGATTTTTTACCTCCTTATTAGCAATTCTAATTCTGTTAGTTTTACAAGCCCATTTAACTGTTGTAAGAGTAATATGATACAATATTTTTTAAAGGTTTAAAAGATAGACAGTAGTGATAAACATATAAAATTATATTAAATTGAAATGAAAAAAATGTTTTTTTTTTGTTTCATATTCTATAGAAGAGTTTTAAAAAATTAATTTACATTTCCTAGCCTAAAACAAAAACTAGACAAGTAGTCCATTATGCATAATCAATCTCATCATTAACTACTAAAGAAGATAATAAAGAATTTTTTGAACGTGGAGAAACCGTGCATACTTGATACACGTGACACTTGGCACTCGATACTCTGCCTACCTACTCTGCCTATAATTATCGTACTACCGAGGAGTTCAAGAAAATATAATACACGCAAAAGGTTTGCGCAAACTAAGACATCTGGTAACACTATGAGTAGTTTGGAAATACGTAACGGTAGAGTGGACGTGGACGTGTGAATGTTTGGGTGATTTGATACGTCGTGTCGGCAACACTGTCCCTGTGGTTGCAACATCTAAATTATCTCATATATAAAATTTCCATGTCACAATGTTAGTTACCGTACTCCTCCGAAACGGCTTGACCGATTTTCACCAAATTTTATATGCGTATTCAATAGGTCTGAGCATCGGCCAACATCTATTTTTCATACCCCTAAGTGCGAGCGGTACAAAGTCCGGGGCATTGTTAACTATAAATGTGAAAGTGTGAACTAATTTTGATTAATTTGAAAATAGAAACTTAGATTACCTATTTACACTTCTGTTCTCACTCATATTTATCATGATTTTCCATCCCATTTTCTCTTAACCATATAACTTAGTAACCTACAAAAATATACAGGAAAATGTCTATTGTAGTTACACATACCCAAAACGCAAACACGAAACCCTATTAGTAAGCCTCCGCTGTCCGTCTGTCGGTCTGTTTGTCACCATGATATACAGATCATGAACGGCGATAGCTAGACAGGTAAAATTTTACAGATGATGTATTTATGTTACCACTATAACAACTGATACTAAAAACATATAAAATGAATATATAAAGATCCCATTCAACAAACGTGAACTTGAAAAGGTACGGAACTCTCCGTGCGCGCGCGTCCGAGTCGGAATTGGCCGGTTTATATCTACATTAGCTATTGATAAATTTGAAAATTTGATATAATTTTGTTTCTCTGAATAACTTAATGTCAAATATTAAAAATTTAAATCCATATAATGGATTTAAATTTTTAAGTTTCCTTTTTATTTAGCTGGATGGGAATTGCTGTTCCAGATATATTTATGTCAAGTGTGAGTGATTCGAGAGAACCAAACGAAATGATGTCGATTAGCAAAATTAATATATCCCACTAGATCAGTGCGTCCCCGTTCAGCGTGGGAGATATGTGTAGTGTCGCCATTTGGTGTATAAAATGCGGACAGGTACCTACATCTAAATATCCTTAATTAAATAAAAAAAATCTGCTGTAATATGATAACATTGAAAAATTACGCTTAAAATAAAAATA
Source organism: Lasaia peninsularis (assembly GCA_018236625.1). Lineage (NCBI taxonomy): Eukaryota > Metazoa > Arthropoda > Insecta > Lepidoptera > Riodinidae > Lasaia > Lasaia peninsularis. The sequence goes on from DVZL01001603.1 coordinate 3,290, forward strand.
TAATAGAATTATCAAACGTTATTAAATAATTTACCGAATACAGATGGTATAAAAATTGATATGTAATATACCCTCATTACTACATTTGCAAGTTTCTTTTGTATCATTGTATCATAATTTGTTTAGCCACTATGTCCCCTTAAACAACATATCGGTAAAGTGGTTTTCACCTAGTGCTTACTTTCTTACTTACAGTGTTATAGCCTTAGGCCGTAATGTAATAATTATATATCGGGGTCGGCTGACAGGGGATTTCACGAGGGCGTCAGTTTTTATACCAAATAGATAGTTTATGTATAACAGACATTAATAATATTATTTGAGAAATATCCTATTTAAAAGCATTTTCCCTTATTTTTAATAATCTTCTGATTTACTATACTACTAAATTATATGATTCAAAAAGATTAGCTTTATTTATTGATTTAGACTTATTTCCGTTCTCTGTTGGTATAATATTTGTATAAAATGCGGTCAGTTATTCTTTATCTGTCCTAGTTTTTTGCGTCGATGTGGCTACCTTAGGCGCGTGGAACATCGACCCCGTATGCACCTATAAATACATTCAAACCATGCGTGTTAGGAACTTCGCTTCTTGTTTGTTTCTATGTCTTTGAACAGCCTTGTACAAAAGTGACATTGTCTTTGCGGACAAGTCTCATTTGATGGTAAAATAACATTTTTGCTTTTTACCCAAAAGTATCTACATAATATTATAAAACAAAGTCGCTTGTCCCTATGTAGGCTTAGATATTTAAAACTACCTTTTCATGTAGATTTTAGTAACAGAGTGATTCAAGAGGAAGGTTTATATGTAAATAACTTGTATGTATAATATACTCGTGCGGAGCCAGTATTATTTATTTAAATGTTTTCAATATAAAGTATTAACTACTGGCACTCTAGTTATGAAACATGTATCCATGGAACATATATGCCATTTTTTTGAAAATGATGGATCAATGTCAATACGTCTTGGTATGTGTCAACTAAGTTATCCTAAAAAGTTAGTAAAATAATCAGAAATTAACCATACTTAAGTAGTGGGATAATTCATGTTCGGTTGCCCGAGCTCACATTAGAAATTTTTAGACTTAAAAATATCTCTTCGAAAAAGTACCTACTTAATAACTTCAACGAATAAGATCCATCGAAGAATTGATGATAACAGTATGCTTTCTGTTTGAACCCAGAATATTAAGTTAACTAATATGCCCTTAAATAGCTACGTAGAAGGTAGGAGACAAACCGGGGAGGGTTTGTCTCCTTTAATTTAAATATTCTGTCTGTCTTTTTATCATATGTTACGCCTAATACAAATTGATCCTCATATCCTGTAGTTTCCCATTTTTCTTGTTATTAAGAAAAAACGTTATTCTAATGGCAGTGTAAACATCTCGCCTATAGACACCAAAAAGGATAATGACGTAATAAAAACCTAAAAAGTTAATGCCCTTTTACGTAAGTTTACTGGCTCTCCTACTTACTTTTTAGCTTTTGTTAGCATTGTCACTCCCATATCCCTGCGTAATTATGCATCCACGATTACCCGACGATGTTAGGTCTCATGATGTGATAGGTGGCAAGTCCGTCGCTATATCGGGTACAAATCTCGGATTTCCTTACAATCTTTTCCTTCACTATAAGAGTACCCAGAAAATGTACATGTCTGTGTTAAGTTAGGAAAACTCATTGGTACATGGTCGGATTCGAACCTCAACTACCGAAATGGATGTCCGAAGCGCGTACCGCTAGGCCACCGATGCTATTTTTTGGCGAATAATTTGAACTATCCAAATGAAAGTCCGAAGCGTGGTACTTGCCACCAAGGCTGTATCAAAAACTGTCACTTCTTGTTTATAGTTACAGTAAAGCATTTCACATAATATATTTATCAAAAAAGCTAAGTACCGACTTAAGGGCGGCCCGAAATCAGGTTATATCCTGGCTAATAATTGATAGTTCAAGTTTAAAAATGCCAGGATTTGACATTTTGAAGTCAAAACATGTTTATGCTAAGGGGTATGTTTCTATAAATCTGTCATGCACATAAACAGAACTCGGTACATCGTCATACGTGATTGTCAATCTCTTTTAATGGTGTTTAGGATATGCTTTGAATATAAAATAGCTATACCTACGCATGTTGAAACAGAGATACATGCCATATAGCATGTCTGTATCGCTTCCAACATCAGCCTTTTTTATGAAGGCCAATGAAGTAAAAATTTCAAGTAGTTTGTTGACAACTTTTTGTTACAATGTTTAGCCTCCAGCGTTAGTTTACCGAGTTTAAAAACAATGCATTCGTACACTATATCCTCAGCCTTCGTGAAACTCCATTTGTAATTTTTAATTTTAGAATATTATTTAATTAAATTACAACCATTATGTAATTGAAAAACACAGCTCGTGCAGCTGTAAAAGCGATTGTAATATTAAAAGTGAAACAGTGCAAGTGTATTCTAGAATTAATGACTAAAACAACTTGTTAATTACCGCTCGGCCGACGACGCGATCGTTAGATAGTGAAATATTTAAATATAATGAGCACAATTAAATAACTACAATATTATACTAAAAATAAATAATAAATAGCGTCACGCCCATATCCCCGAAAGGATAGGCAGAGGTACCATTAGTAGCTGACGATTTCAACAATTCCGTCACCATAACGGGTACAAATTCAATCTTAGGCAACGTTGTTTTCCAGATAATTTGAAAAAAAAAAGCTTATAATAACTAACTCGGGACCTTGGACACACAAGCAATGAGAACGTACTAACTAACATGCATAATAATACTCATAATACAAATTTTGATTTCGGAGCACTGCAATATGGCACATTCTTTCAACTGAGGTCAATGCCATTTAGATGGTGATAGCAATTGAATCTGTTCCACTTACACCGAATTAATGTTCATTAACAATGATACGACAGTCTGCCCATCTTATGAACAGTAGGCCTATCATAGACATATTTCGACATCTAATAGTCAAATCCTTATTTTCGACATGAAATGTATTGGAAAATGTTTATTATTATAATATAATGCCCACGGTGAAGTCATAGCAAGAAACCGTTACTAACGTTTTGAAGAAACAAAAGAATTATTTTTCTCAGGTTTGGATCCGGTTTTGGGCGCTGATAAGATGTTTTTTTATTTAAAATATAAAAAAAAGTATATGAAAATAGAAAAAAATTTTTTGCGGGTCTCAAAAGAAAGGGCATTGCATAATTCCATAGAACGATAGGTTCGTGTTTTGGAATTGCGATGGGAGTGAGATACAGGAAAATAGAGTACAGAGCTACGACTAGAACGATACGGGGAATCTTTGAAATGTGAAAATTTAAAGCACTTTTTAATATAAGTGTCAGTAGATGTATTACATAGAATAGTGTCTAATAAAAAGAAGAGAAAGTACATGAGAATCATGCTAGGAAGGATGATAAATCGATCGAAGATAAACTTCTAAAGTTTAGTTAAAAGAGCTTCAGTAGAACCTATTAAGCATGAACCAGCCGAACCAAGAATGAAAAATATACACATGTTATGTGCCATATAATACAAAAATGTATAAAACATAACACAACTTTTGGGTCTTATTACTTGTCTGTGTTATTTGTATTAGTAAATGCATATTACATGAAATAAGTTTACCGGCTATCTGACCCTCCAAATTTTAGCAAGTAAAGCACTGACGTTATGGCGGCACGATCAGGTAATACGAAACTACTACCTAGTAGGAGCCAACAGTGTTACTGACAGTAAACCTAGTTCGCCTTTTACGAGCTGCCTAGCAGGAAGCCTGGTGGTCTATTCTGCAAACTACCCTGGAACACAACACGGGAAAATGTTCTCGACCAGGATACATTTGTAAAACAAATAGGAGACCTAAACTAAAACGTTCTACTACTTCTATAATTTAGAATGATATTGGTTCTTGATTTGATGATTTGTCTTAATTATAATGGCATGAATCTTGTATTTTAGTTCTGTTAAAACACTCGTTGCGGTTCATATAATATTATACATTCTTGTCGTGAGCCCTAGATAGGCATTAGACTTATTGAATGCAAAGTAACTAATCGAAGTCGAAAGGTGTTCATCCTAGGCTTACAGTCGTAAAACTAAGAGACCTCATGTAAAATGTTCTACTTGTTCTATAATTTAAAATGACATCAGTTTTGATTTGACGATTTTTATCTTAACTTGTATAGCGTTTACGTAATTTTGTAGTTTAAATCTAATTCGTATTAAAGTAGAATTCATTCGAGTTCATGTTTTTCCGGCATAAGTAAACTTACGCCGGATATTTAATTTTAGAATTAAGGATTGATTTTTATTATTACATATACCTGCTATGTTGTATGTGTTCTTCGAAATCGTGTTCCAATTTTGAGGGTAGAAAAACGAATGTGGTTAGTTACAGATCAACCATTAACAAATATAGGTGACAGGTTTGTGATGATGAAAAACGGTTTGTTTATTGTATAATGTTTATTGTATTTTCCAATATGAAACAATGATATGCGTTTAAAATTAGATGTCCAAACTGTGAGATACGCTCGTCCCCAACGTAGAATACTAGACCTGGTCTTACCACAGACACCGCTGTGTGTGTGGTGGTGCAGCTACTCGCCTTGACAGGGATCCATTGCCCTACCTATTCCCGCCGCTATCGGTCCTTCCTATTGCTATATAGTATATATGTCGTGTTGCGGTCCGGAGGGTCGGGTAGCCGGTAGCACATACGGTCTAACAGCCCGACCACCGACAGTGACGCATCGACAATATCTATGGTGTCAATAGGCGTCGGTTGTCTCTTACCATCATGAGACCTGTGTGCATGTTCGCTGTTTTATCTCATACAAAAAAACTGTAAAAACTGATTTGAAGCGTGTCCTCTTCTAAATATAAACAGAAAAAAAATTGAATTGTTTCTTAGTTCTTTTTCAAATAGAACATGATCTGTTGCTTCCTATTGTGTAAATTACAATTGTGCATTAATGTTTGCACTAAACAAGTATTGCTGATGATCAGATCTCGGTTTACGTAATGTTCAGGTTAAGATATGTTAAGATTCGGATTCGTGCATAAATAAAGCGGAACTCGGTCGCCCTGATAACTTTCCCGGCAGTAGGTCAGTTTTGCGCGTCTTATAACGGTACAATCAGGTTGTTGCCGTCCGTTGCTACGTAATTTGTGATTGCAGTTTTGGAACGTTTATTGTGGTGTTATCGAGCGATTATCACCTTTATGACCTTGTTATAAAATCTACGATTTGCTTCCTGTGTCTCGCCTTGAACTTGCCTATATACGCTTTGTACAAGATTTGGAATGTCTCTTAAGTCCATTACGAATTAGTTCCAGAATGTTATTTGTTTCAGTAACTGTTACTGTAATTGTATCTGTAGTAAGAAATGAAATCGTTGAATAAGTGAAACGAGGTCTCAGTATTGACTATTGAGGCATGCGGTGTTGGAAATGTATATTTGATGTTTTTGATGTTATTATGAAAGTATATTTGGGCATGTTCGGATGGTTCGCTCATATAAGAGAATGAAAGATGAAAGATTGACAAAACATATATACAATACAAATGCGGATGGCTGTAGGTTACATGACCAAATGTCTCGCGTATTATCTGAGTGCAGTGCCAAGAGTTTCCAAAATCAGCGTTTTTGCACGAAGAGGTTAATAGATGTGGAAGAAGCTAGGCAAATATGTAGGGATCGTCGGCACTCGATACTCGATACTCTCTGCCTACCCTGCAAGAGACCGCACTTGAATTTAGGACATAAAAAAACGTTTGTTTCCCGGATTGTTATTCGGTACGTGTACGATTATTTTTATGAATCTATTCTAGTGGATATTGTGTTTAAAGACTAATTAAATCAACGTGTATTTAAATTATTATTCTTTTAAATATAAAGATATGTTTCAACTAGAAGGCGTTGGTTTTTGCTATTTCTGGTAATAAGAAAAAAAATATGTGAGGGGCCGTATCTTCTGGATTAGGTGCAGAATTATGACGTATATTTAAGGGAACGCGTTTTAGTCGCTATTCTGATTGTTGCCTAGTAAAGTATGCGAGTTGCCGATGACTGTTATTGTAATGGGAAGTGTTGATAAACCAGTATTTGTGGTTCCCAAACCAGTCTTCGCCATAACTGGCTTTAATAGACTCATTATGTTACCGAGAAATTTTTGGCATTCCCAGGAATTTATATAAATCTAGTAAGAAAAAAATAACTACCAAACTCATCCCTCAAGTAATTTAACCATCATGGTTAGTTTTCTTAAAGCCTAAGAAACAAAATTAAGATTATTACATATATCATGTAGAAGTTTTAGACAAAGTATATAAGTTAGTAAAACAAAAAATCGACTACAGGTAGGTAACAAAGAAACAACGATTGCTCTATCGACAAGAGCGTAGCTATAAAATAAAGAATATGAAGCGTGATATCATTGCTTTACTCGAAGAGAATATTAAACTTCAAATCAAATTCTTGACAGATGACAAGCATACTTCATATTAAATTAGTAACGACTGATTTTAAAACATTTTTAAAGATGATCATCGCCACACACTTGAGAAGTGTCAAAATGACATCATACGTGATGGCAAAAGATTAGTAACAAAACAAACATCACGCACAAAATTACGTTATCCAAGTACGGATTTACCTTACATACGAGGCGATCAGAATATCAAATGAATTTTGGTTGGGATAGTATAGCGCACATGGCCATACCATTATCATTATCTAATTAAAATAAAATTTTGACATATGTGTAGTTTATTTGTATCGTTGTATAACGAACAAGCATACAACTATGAAATAATAGTGTCATAATATATTGTGCCATCTCCAAAACTCAATTACTAAAATGTTTTGTCATAATCAAAATGTGTTGGATGTTAAAATACTTTTAATTAACTTCTTTCACACCTAACGGACGCGAACTTTATCACAGGCTGGAAAAAATTTTGCACAACTCTCACAAAAAAGAAGTTTTATGTGCTGATAGCAGCTCTAACTGGATTGTTATCACAACTAATAGTGTGAAAAATAATACAGTCACCCTCATGATAGTCATTTGCATTAATTATATTGTACTTAGTCTCATTATTATTTAATACAAAAAATGGATATTAAAATGAATCAGAGACGAAAAAAAAACCTTCACGCCTATTAGTCCGGCCTACTCCGACAGAGGTGTGCTAGTATCAACGGCTCTTAAGTCCAGTAGATAGATATAATAGAACACCTACGATTACCCAGGGTTTGATTACAATTAGCCATGAGCCCTAGTGCTCATGATGTGCTATGTGGCAAGCCTATCGTCTCTTGGGGCATATTCTACTAAGAATAATCTGAAAAATATTTAAGAAAAGTTGCCCGACTTGAGGATTGAACCCGGGACCTTACGCGGCTTCCGGTCTTAACCGGCGACAGCCGTACCGTTACACCACAGAGGCGATATCACGTATAATGATTCATAGATGTCTATAATATAAAAAATGATTCGATTAAAATACAATTACATTCTAAATATATGTTTTTTTTAAAGAGAAGGCAAGTTTTGTTATAAAATTCTTGGATGTTGACTAAAACATATATTTCATTTAAATTCGTCAACTATACAATCCTCTAAAGACCATATTCCCATAACACGATGCCGCGAGGTATTAACGGAATAAATTAACATTTTCATGGTTTTTATAATCAGCACCTATCAGTTATCTCATATGTAGGATTCGGATTTCTGAGAAACGTTCATTTTGACTTAATGAAAGTTAAAGGGCTGAAAGTATGTGGTCTCGAAATGCAACGTGTCATTTTTATCGCAAATTGCCATCACGATCTTTAAATATTTTCTCAATTTTTCGTAATCGTAGCTTGTAACATCATTCGCACGGTTATTAAGCATTTTTTTATGTATTACGTACTTGTCTTTTTACACATTTATGTGTGTTTGTTCTTCCTATTGATCATAACCATTTAGCTGAGACATTAAGGCCAAACTCAGTTTTTTAAACTATAATGAGGTAAGCTGACCGATTTTTATAAGTATGACATTTTGACATGTTAATGACGCGTAGTCAACCTGGAGCAAGGAGTCGTTAGTCTAGGTTTAGAGGCTACGATCCCATCTGGGGCAACAATCGTTGACAATGATGGTATTGTTACCGTACCATACGTGTTAGGCGATGGTACCAATCGCGGTTAGTTATTGCAGGGCCAAGTCTGACCGTATTCTCGTGCTACTGTACAGATCTCTAAGTTACTATTTTTTCTTCTACCTAGCTTTACCCCGTTTGTATATCAGATTATATCGGGGTCAGCTACCTACTCTAGGGGACAAGGGGTAATTAACTTAAAGCGACTACCATGTTACTTATGCCGCTCAGATGAGGTCGGTTTGGAATTTTCGAATCCGGGTATCCTCACTATGTTATCGTTTACCTACCGTAAGAGCACTTTCGAAATAGAAGCTCGAAGCACTAACCATTATTCCACTGAGACAATTAAGATATTTATATTAATATTGTATTAAATATAGCATTTCCTGTCATCAAAACTATGAAATATCTATGTAAAAAATAATTTTAAACAAACATAAAACCCGTTTTTTTATTTCTATACTAACGAAAACCGGATTTATACAACAGAAGTGTTTTGAATAGAAAATATTTTAAACATCAGGTGCGTCATTGTTACTTAAATAGTTTATTCGGCAGGTTCGTCATTGATAGCTAATAGTTCTCATCCCTGGAATCGTCTCGGGGATGACACAATACGTGGGGTGAATGTTTTGGTTGGCGTTTTTATAGTTTAGACAAGTGAAAAAAAAATAGACCCGAGTCGGACTCGCGCGCCTAGGGTTCCTCGCGATTATCGGAAAAAACGACAAAAAATACTTATTTGTTTTATTCTAATTGCTAATCTTTGGGATGTTAAGCCTTCTTGCTACATTAATTTACTGGTTATCCTACCTTCCAAACTGGAATAATATGACAATGACAACCACTACGGCGTGTGTGCTATTATCAGTGTACAAAGATCCATTATGGATTCATCCTCATAGACTCGTTTTCACAAACGATACATAGCTTTTGTAATAAGACTATCTTCTCTTCCTTCTCCTGTCTCTTCTTACTATCTCCTGTTGAGCGTTTGCTATTGTTTTTACCCGAATACAGCCAAGCAAAAAGAGGGTTATGATTATGCCCACTATGTATGTATGTATTGTTATTATATTTATCTGTTATTTTATAACTTTTAAAGTACTTATCATAATTTGGCAGTTGAGGTGTCGTTGGAAGTTGCTTGATCGTCCGCTGGTTATATTAGGCCATTATCACATCTTAGTAAATTAAATGTGGCGCGCCCAATAACATATACATTTCTAAAAAAATACTTAATTATGGCGTGTTGGATATCAAATTAAAGAGCTTAACTAGTCTATTCTCAGGTTTGCTTGAATCCACCCAATAATTAGGATCCAAAAATTACGTAGGTACTTTTTACTTTAGAGCGTCGTTTTTATTAGTCGGGTTTTAGTGTTTGAACTTATTATTTGTATAGACGGATAAACATTTTTGGATTTGTGTAGTTGTGAAATAAATCATCACAGCCGTATTCCCGAAAGGTAAGCAGAGGCACGCACGTACTTATGCATCGACGGTTAGCCGGTGGTATTACGTGTTATTAAAGATACCACAATGACAAAACACAAATGTGCTTAAAACTCAAACTGTAGCTGATCTTTGATATTATTCACGGAAAACCAGTAATTAACTATATTAAATTTAGGTCATTTAACATATCGGTTCCTTGAAGCTGTAATAAATAATAACTAATAGATCTCAAATTCAATATACAATACAATAACATAGTAAGGTTATTGAAATTCTATAATGTGTTTATTACTAACTAGCTGAGCCCGCGACTTTCGTCAGCGTTTTTATTTTATACATTTCTGAAATATAAGTAGCATAAGCTACTCCTATGACATCAGCTGTCTCCTAGTGAAAGTCCCATCAAAGTTGGTCCAGACGTTTCAAAGATTAGTAGGAACAAACAGACAGACGGACAAATATTCTTATTATTAATTAGTAAGAGATCAAACGACATTAAGTTCAAGTTTTAGGTTAGGCAGGTCGGCGTGTAACTGTTCACCGTAAGTGTAGGATCGCTCCGACCGTCTCCGACCAACAATAGCTGTGTACAATACGAACCAAGACAAATGGCTAACCGTTACACGGTTTTCACCTTTAGTTCGTATCTCATCATGCGTACTGACTAGTGATTACAGTTACTTTGTTTGTTGTACTTGTTATCAGATGGTGAGGCTTGCGGCTGCAGTTTGTCACTAGCGTTATCCGATCTGAAGAATATTAACATTATAATATTTATAATTGTATTTATTACCTTCTATTCAAAGAATATATATATATGTATAATAACAGGGAATTGAGTATTCTGAATAAAAATTCTAATGAAGCGTCTTTATTAATATTCAAGTATTTATTATAGTGTCCGAATGATAAGTTAAGTGGGCATGTTAACTCTCTGGCTGCCGAGCTGTTACTATCCTCACAAGACTGAGAAGGAATGGCGTTCCGAATCTCATGAAAATGAGTTATCAAATGTAGAGTGGTCAATGGATGAATGTAGATGGTCTCTCTACCCTAAACAATGTACGAGTGTAAATCAGATGTAGCTCAGACAAAAAAACAAGTAAATGTTCCTGAAAGATCGGTGTGTTAAGCGGGATGCACAAACATTACAAAATTTAGTTTCAATTAGGTACACTTTATCGTCGGCACCTGGTCGATTTCTATTGCATACACTCTTTATTAAACTTCACGTTTATTTTTATATTGAAAACAAAAAGTTGACTGATGCGTTTATGTCTTGTAATTTGGGGAATCTATCAAGTCTGTTTTCAAATCAGTGAAAATATATATCACAATTTCATACATTTCCCACTAACTTGTAGAATGTTAAACTTGAAAGGGTTGAAGCCGGATGAGATGCTACGTCTTAAGAAGGGCCTCTACATTGATTTGAATTGCAATTAAACGTGTGAATGCTCCATCCCAGGTGAAACATATTATTTTTTATGAACCTTAATAAAAAAGAAAAACAAAAAAAAAATACTAAAGTGGTAATTGTTGTCACAATAATTTAAACCACATTCTTTAAATGTTTAAGTGTAAACAAAACCTTCTTCCCTTTAAGAATAACCAGCGGCCATTCAAATTCTAAAGAATTTCAACAACCGTACCGTTCAATCGTAGAAAAAATATTAACAATTGTTCGTCGGCCGGTTTGGCTGGCTTAGCAATGTTAAATCCAGCTGCAGATTCATGATCTACATGACTTTCTCTTTATTTTTTCTCTTTTTTTCCTCTCTTACATAATTCATTTCCAGTTTAGCTAACAATTTTAAAGGAAGTACATGTTGGAATACTAGCCGCCTACAGACAAATTATTGACTCCACCGTAAACTACCAACAATGTGAAAATATTTTCTTTCAAATAGGTTAATGACATTTTTTTAACATAAAAAGTCCGTTATACGTTAGGAAAAACTAACATAGACTACACTTGATACCTCCTCATCCTTTTTAGAAATCGAAAATATTTTATTTACAAGCTCTCGAATCGAGCCTAAACAACAATATCTACCAACGGTTTACCTTTTACTAAAAAAATCCATCGAAAGAAATTCTCAATGTGATTTTATTTTCATCATTTTAGTGAAAAAATCAAGATACGTAATAAAAATCATTTATAGTGAATATAATTCATGTGGATTGTAGGCGGCGTTTTATTGCGTAATGAAACATCATAAAACCAAATGTCCTTACAACTTGCCGCAGAATAACTGTTTTACGTTAAAGATAAATGAAATAAGACAGAACATTATGTTTTGACCAGCTGTTTCTCATGGATATGCCCGCAGTTTAAGGGTTAAATTCCAAGGAAGAAGAAGGGCTTTTTATTCAAATTCGAGTCATGAAATACCTTTGTGTCAAGACTAGTTACGATCATACCTTCGTCCAAGGCAACCGCTTTTTCTATAACAGATGAGATATAATCTAGGATATTTTAGAAGGGCACCACTTTTTACACAGGATAGGCAACCCAGAAAGAAAATCGGGTCCAATTCAGTCCAGAAAGGACAGGAAATTAAGTCGAATTCGAATACTCGAATCCGGTTTTCCTCAGGATGTTTTACATTAACGTAAGAGCACTCAGAAGATGAATATAAGTTTGCATAGATGCACCGTAATGGAAGTCTGAAACCTTAACCATCAGACCACCGAGGCTCGAGGATTTTTTAAAGATTGATTGCATTTAAAAGCTCTTTCCATTATATAATATTTGATTTCTTATTACTAAATACTACATACTAAAATACAATAATAAATTAGCATAACAAATTGTGGAATCTTTAGTTTTGATCTTCAGAGGATTTGGTCTAACGTAATTAAATTGCTAGGGAAATTGTTTTTTTTTTGCTTTGTTTTAGAACTTTTTTCAAAATTTTGTTATTAACCATTTGGTGAACTAATAATACCAATACTAATATTTGTCTGTATTATTATATTATCTTGAATTCATGACTTAAGTTATTCGGCATATTGTACATTCAAAGTACGACTTCGAACCAAGGAGCTACTTTTTTATTCAGGCTTGGAAGACAAATAAATATATGAACTTCTTAATAGAAATACCTATATATTAGTATATTGTCACTAAAGATAATAAAGGTAATCATGCTTTGCCATCCTGAGCTGTGATGTTAGAACTCCTAAAAACAGTCCACGAGTGTCAACGAAAATGTATTAAAAATAATGCAATTGTTCAAGCCTTTCTCAAATTTGTTTATAGAAAATAGATTATAATTAAATATATTATGATAATATACAATATGGCGCCATCTTGGTGACCTTATTTAGACGAGTTATTAACTGAATTGACGAATAATTACTGAACACTATTTTTAAACCTCTCATCACCACTTTTATATATTTTTCAACCTCTACTTCAAAGTGTAACTAAAACAAAGGACTAAGGTAAATAGCCGCGGTCACAAGCATTTATATGGCAAATGAATGAAAATAAATTGAAAGAACATTTTTAGAAAAACACATAAGACAGTGGCGTCGCGCGACGTTGTCGTATTGAACCTTCGTATAGGTGCTTAAAATTTTGGGCTATTAATTTATTATTTAGATCGTTAGAATATTTTTTATAATTTTAATGAGTAGCTCTGAATAATATACTATTTTTTTATTACTAGCCATTAGTTAAAATTGTGTGTTCAATAAAGTTAACCAACGAGGCTCCATGCTGTATAAGTCCCTATTTAACTTGACACTATATGTATTGGTCTAAGATCCGAACTTAAGCCGATTTTGCATTGAGCTGATAATAGAATAAAACTTACTTTATAATAAATTTAGTGTAATAGAGAATATATTAAAAACGGGTTGCCAAAAAAATCCTGGACTGGACCTTATGCAAGGCCTCAACAGAGACGACTGCAATGTTCGATCCTTTATTATTAGTAGGGATCTCTCTGTCACTCGTTTTTACACGCGTGAAAATTTAAATCTTTAAAATTCGCAAATTATTTAATAAATATTTTTTGCAGACAACCCTATATCAACGTGTTCATAATAAAACAGCGATTAACCGGAGATAATTTTTTTCTATTATGAGAAGAAACATTAAACATTAGATAAAACATCATTTTTTAAAAAATGATTAAAAATATGTCCAGGATTTTTTATGGCAACCCATTTCTAATATATTCTCTAATACACTAAATCTATACTAATATTATAAAGAGGAAAAGTTTGTTTGTTTGTTTGTTTGGTTGTAATTAATAGGCTCCGAAACT
>DVZL01001604.1:0-17222 GCA_018236625.1 Lasaia peninsularis
TCGAGCAAAACGACGCGATCGCGTCGTAACGATAGTGCACGTTCTAACCCCCCTGTTGTGGAGATTATTGGCATATACATGCCATAGCTCATCAATAGATTCGTCTTCGAGGGCCTCTGATAAATTGACGTGAAAAGCATTATCCAGTCTGTCTGTTAATTGTGGATTACGATTCAGTTTATCACAATTTATCTTAACTAGGATTTTGTGTGATGCCCCGACGTGGAATTTTTATTAGTAACAGTAGTTTAGTTCGAACAAGTCGATGGTCAGTCCAACCCTGAGCACCTCTCATCACTCTTAGTAATTAGGACCTCAGCTAGATACTTTCTGCGTACAATAACGTAATCTAAGAGGTTCCAATGCTTAGATCTTGGATGCATCAACGTCGTCGTCTTGTACTTGTCTGGCAATCGAAAACAAGTGTTTGTAATGATGAGATCATATTCAGCGCAGAGAGTAAGATCAAATCCAATTCAACGCAGAGATTAAGGAGATCAAAGAAACAAATACTGAAAACATAATAAAATGAATACATAAGGGGTGCTTTCATACCACAAATGTGATATTTATGCCTTAATTTCGTGCGCGAGTCGGACTCGCATTTGACGGATTTTTTACATTCTTTCCCTTGCGCCGTTCCCAGGGTTAATTGGTCGATTTAAAATGTTAAAAAAGAAAATTCCAAATATATTTCAAACATTTCTGTATTTCAATGACAGTTCAAATTAATGATTAAAGTCGAAAACAAAATTATAACAAAAAGTTCATACTGCGGTAGGTTTATATTGGATTGGAATTGGATAAAGCCACCAGCAACAAAGTTAATTTTGAATTTACATTTTATTAAAATAAGAAAATAAAAAGTGCTTGTGGCGGATTGTTTTCCAATCAATATATTCGCAGGGTACAGTCTAGCAGGTCTACACTTATTATTAACACTTCATTTTCAGCAATATAAAAGTATTCAAACTGATCACAATATTATGGCAGTTCCATGGAACCCCATGCAACACTTAACCAACATAGCACAAAATCACAATTCTACCTCAATGATTACCACAATATAGAAAACTTTGTTGAAAATGTATAATTCATTGAGTTATAGAACCATAAGTGCAGGTCAAAAATATATGACATTTACATTTCTGTCCACAAGTGCCCCTTTCGCCGTTCCGATCCAATCACACAAGTAACCAGCGGAAATGTCACATATTGCCCATAAAACATTCGATTTCTTAATTAATGAGATGTTATCGGCGCAAAATGCAAAATAATAAAGACTAGTATCCAAAAAAACTATAAAAAGTAACAAAATGTATTTATTGCATAGGATAAGCCACAAATTAGAAAGAGGATTTCATAAATCCAAATGTTGTTACAAAGATCAAGCACAGCTATCTCAGTATAATAATAATACAATTTTATCGACCGGCTCGGTCTCGGCGAGTCACCGCCTAACAAACTCACAAATACTCTACATTGATAAAACTATTCAGTCGTTTTTACTCATAAAAATATATCTTTACAAGGCTCAAACAAAATGTTACAGCTCTAAGTACCGTTCACACTACGCGATCGGGTCTATCACTGGAGGTATTTATCCATTGGCACAGAGTCTATAGATTTTCTCCGTCTCACTGAGAACTAACACGACACAACCAATCACAAATCAGTACCATTACTGATAAAAAAAAGTTTTAGTAACATCATACTCAAAATCGTCGCCATATAGGTGGGTATAGCACAATATAATATTTACCGCTTCCAAATGCCAATAAATGGGAGATTTAAACAAAATATTTGAAAGCTATAAACATTTGCTTATTGTACAGAATAGATAGTAAGACCATTCAGCATTGATTTCATTTGTACATGTTTCTGTGTTCTTTAAACTCAAATAGATTTGCTCCAAGTACTGTATAGCATTTGTTTAAAGCAAACAAACATACAGTCATTAAATGTAAGAATGAAACCATATCTATATATAAAAATAGATCTCTTATATTAGTTGTATTAACAGAATAGTAACAGCATTATATTCTTTATATTCTATATGAATTAAAATACTATTAATCTGATAACAATAACATTTTGAAAGGACTTAGTGGGCATTGTAATAATACCAATGAATGCGATTGAAATTATCAATCACTCACATTGCTAATTATGATTGCTTAAAATGTCCTTCTGGACGTTAAGTTTAACCAATGCTGAAGGGTCTTCGAGAAATTTATTACAGTGTGAAGGAATGTGACTGGGTTATCGCACACCCGCACTTCACAAATATACACAAAACTGGAAACGCTTTAAATGCGTCTTGTCGTTCCCCGTCACATCGTATGAGGCGATCCGAAGGTAGGCCACTCGGCCATCGCGGTAGGGCACCGGCGCTTATCCAATCCAAAATAGAATTCGCTTCAGGTTCCTTGGACGCTTGTGATCAACTCATTACTCGCTCCGTAAAATCTCGAAACCATAGACCGTCTACTCTATAGTTTGGACTCGATTCTATATCAGAAATGTAGCGCGCATTCTATATAGAATCGTCATAATGAGTGGATTTTGCCAGTTCTGCTAATGTACGGGGAGGGGTTTTTCGGAGGCGATTTGTAGACGACGCTGGAGGAGCTGCGACTCGGTGGGGGGGGACAGGCCGAGGGGGGCGCAGTAGTCGTCTCCGCAGCGCTCGTACACCGCCATGACCTGCAGCCCCGCGGCCGTGCGCTCCAGCTCGTCCTCCAGGATGCTGTCCCGGGCCACGGCGTCCGGGCTCGGGTGGCACGACTTGCTGCAGCGTAACGCAGCCGTCGGCCGCTCCATGTACGAGTAGTTCATAGAGAAATGCTGCTGGATCACCCGATTCACCGCCATCGCCGACTCCGCGAAATTTGATAAATTACGTGCGGACATGTTTCTGTGGAAGAAAAGATAATGTTAGGTCATTCGTGATAGAAGTCGTCCCGAAGTAGTGCAGGAGCCCTCTTTGGGAACTAAATATATTTATAACTAGCTGTACCCGCGACTTCATCCCTGTTTTTATTTAATTATTTTATTTTATACATTTCTGAAATAAAAATATTAAATAAAAGTAGCCTAAGCCACTCCTCATTACATCCGCCGCCTGTCAGCTAAAACACCGTCAAAATCGGTCCACCCGTTTTAGAGATTAACTGGTACAAACAAAGAGACAAAAATGCGAAAAAAAATTATTTTGGTATACATATACTTCGTAAACATACTTAAGCACTTAGTAAAAAGCAGTAATTTTAACAACGTGTTATTGTCGTACCGCTTGATGTTGATGGGCGTGAGCAGCGGCGGGTGGCTGGCGGCGGGGTCGGCGCGCCGCAGCCACGGGTGCTGCAGCACGCGCTCGGCGCTCAGCCGGTGCGACGCCTCGCGCACCAGCAGCGCCGAGATCAGCTCCTTGGCCTCGCGCGAGATGTGCGACCACTGCTCCGCCGGGAACGAGTACCGCCCCTCCTGAGGCGACGTACGATATTGTTACCACTACTCGAACGGCACTACTTTAATCAGCGATAGGACAGCCTTTGTGTACCGATCAATAAAAGCTCGAATCTTATAAAGATAATTAGATATATTGGTGCGCAATAGAATATTTACTAAGGGTGATGGTTATCGAATATTTATAAATAATTCGACAGATTCAAAAAAAATACATTTCATCACATAGACATCAAATTGTAACGATAGAATGATCAAAAGTTTGTTTTACAAGTAACGCGTTCGTTTGCTTCAATTTTAGTATTCTTTTACGTCTACTAGGATTTTATTCAAATTTGTCTCGTCTTATTATTGGAGTACAATATATTTTAAAATGAACATCTTGATGTTATAATGAACCTCGACCCATCTGATTAAAATGGGAAAAGGAATTTAGAAACTTGTTTTCTGTAAAAAGTGGGAAAAAATATGAAGACAAGAAAGTCTATTAAGCTTGTGAGCATCCGCTACCTGTATGGAAGTGAAGAGTAGGTCCTGACAAGCGCGACAGTTCTCGCCGCGCTCCCAGCCACAGTCGGCGCCACAGTCTGCGCGGAAGGGCGGGTAGCCGCACAGCAGGATGTAGGCGATGACCCCCAGGGACCACAGGTCACACCTCTTGTCGTAGTGCGTCGCCGCGGAACCCGCGAACAGAGATACCACCTCCGGAGCCATGAATTCCGCACTGCCCACCTGTTGACAAACAAAAGATCCAATTAAAGATTTGAGTTACATCAATTTAAAATACCGAACGAGTAAGAAATAGTGGGTATTTGTCCAGAAATGCAGACGTGTTCATCACAGAAGGACTTGTTCTATTGGACATGTAAAAAGCCATGCGGTTTTTTCACCAATGAAATTTCAATAGTAATGGCTAATTTGATGTACAGAAGAAATAATAAGCATTTTGTTGTAAAAACAGTAAATAAACAAAACAGCATATTTTATTTAACATTGTATAATGTGTAGTTTATTATAATATTATGTAAATAAAACTACACTCACAATATTTTAATGAGTTACAGAAATAAATATTTATACTATTAATGCGCAAATGTTTATAATAATAAAACAATTATTAAAAAAAATTTAAAAAACTTTCGAATTTATTACTATACCTACTCATATCTACTGATAACACGACAACATACAACAATCTAATATTATTTAAATGTTAATATTTTCTGGAATATTCACAAATTTCAGATAAAGGTCTTTTTACAATTTTAATATTTTACTCCGCGTATCCTTGTATGAATATTAATCAAGTCTTGCACTTATCCATACGTTTATCCCAGTGGTTCCGGATATTTAAACGTATTTTATAGTATCGGATGAATGTTTTAACACTAAGAAATACATCGATTCCCGGGTAGGGCAACTTATTCTTATGAGTTCTATCAGTTTTCTTAAAAACATAACATTGCCCAATATGGCGACGAGCTTAGGTCGCCTGTCACATCATGGGAGCAAATTTTTTCGGCCGATTGTGTATAATATGTATCACCGTCTGCTCCTTCAGAATACGGGCGTGACGATTCATTATTACATGAATATAGGATACGGCTTACCGGCGTCATGAGTTGCGGTGTCGCCAGAGGGCTCGCTAGGCTCGAGGTGAAGCTGATACCACTGCCGAGATCGAAGTCACAAATTTTCACAGGGCAGAGACTATCGCGGTTAACACATAGAATGTTCTCCGGCTTCAGGTCTCGGTGTGCGACGCCCTTGCCGTGGAGGAAATGTAAAGCGTTTGCTAACTCGCGAACTATCTCTGCCGCTTGCGGTTCGGAAAAATAGTGATGCTCCTGTATACGAGACAGGAGCTGTCCGCCGTTGATCTGGAAAAGAAAGAATTGGATTTAGTATTGTCGGATACAAATTAATCTGAGAGCATTAAACGTGTTATCTTTTTCTTTTGAATTAATATCGTCATGCCCATATCCCAGAGATACGTATGCAACCACGACTAGCCGACGATATTATGTCCCACGATGTGAAAGGTGAATATACCATGTGCTTC
The DNA here is from genome assembly GCA_018236625.1 of Lasaia peninsularis. Classification (NCBI taxonomy): domain Eukaryota; kingdom Metazoa; phylum Arthropoda; class Insecta; order Lepidoptera; family Riodinidae; genus Lasaia; species Lasaia peninsularis. Next base: position 5,531 of record DVZL01001604.1, read on the forward strand.
CCTATCAGGCAGCTCGTCAGTGGCGAGCATAGGTTAACAGGTTTCCAAACAAGATTGGCGGTAGAATGCTCGATCAGGTAGGGATCCACCGACTCAACTATTCCTACCACCATAATAACATTGTCGTGTTCCAGTCTGGAGGGTAAGGCAGCCGGTAGACTCATACATCAATGCTACTATCCCGGCCACAGGACAGCGACGCATCTAAAAAATCCATGGTGTCTATAAGCCACCGTTCTCTTTTACCACCAGAAGACTCGTGAGCTTGTTCGTTGCTTTAATATATAAAAAGAACTAACAGCATTTAGCAAATGTACTTAAGTTAGAAAAACTCTTTGCACATGACTGGTTTGAACCTAGTCTACCGAAATGAAAATCCGAAGCGCATACCTCTAGGCCATCGAGACTCTCTTTTACTCGCGTTGAAAGAACTTAATGTTTACTAATCGCATCGCAGAATTACTGCCATTATGGAGTTATTTAGTAGCTTTGGAAGGTAGGTAATGCTTTAAAAATCACAATCTAGCTACCAATTCTATTGAATAATAAGCATCTGCAGCATATATCCATTTAAACAGTGCTGGTGACGGCTCATATGACCTTGTTATCGACTTAACGATAAAACTTGTGTATCTAGAATAAACCGGCTCTCATCTGTCCATCATGCCCAATAGAATTATCTCCGACATTGGTCTCGACAATTATGGTTCATATTACATGAACCGTAAATGTGATAGTTGAATGAACGTTTAGGAGTGTTAGGACAATTTCGTATATGTATTCAGTTTATTTTTAATAAAGATGTTTACATACGTAACATACGGACAAGTCGACTTTAGTTTTAGAAGTAATCTTGAATAAAAACTCAACACTTGAATTCATAAAAATTTCATGTCACAGTTTCATTAAACTTACTCTTCTGAAACGGCTAAACCGATTTTGATGATACTTTTTATGTACACTTGATAGGTCTGAGAATGGGTTATAAGTCTGATTTTTTTACTTTTTGGACAAAAGTATTTTATATGGAAAAACAATGTTTGCCGGGTCAGCTAGTATCTTACTTGTATCGGTACATACTAATACCGTGGCGTCAGTGCTAGCTATCGTCGTTTTTGAGTTAGGGTAGGTTTTATTTTTTTTTTATTTAAAAGCTGGTAGACTTGACGCGGTAAAGTTTAATATTCTTTTAAGTTTTCTCTTATTAATCGCCTGCTTGTAAGCTATGTTATAAGTAGCTAAATAGGTTAGATCTTCAAGTATAATTATGTATATATGTATGTTATGGTCCGGGTCCCCTGTGCAGTATAGACCCTATGCCTCCTTACCAGGCAGCTCGTAAGAGTCACTATCAACAAGACCACTGGTGGTAGAGTGCTGTGCAACAACTCACCTGAGTATGGATCCACCACCTTACTCATTTCTGTCGCCATGTTTTGCATCAGATGCATCTACAACATCTATGGTGTCTACAGGCCAGGGTTGTCTCTTACCATCAAGGCCCGTGTACTTGTTCGCGATGTTATCCGTAACAAGTTTGAATGTAAACATAATAAAACATGTAAAATTATAAACAAAACTCTATGTGAAAAAGGTAATGCTCAACTTGGAGGGGGCACTCTCGTGACCCCAGATTTAAATATAATTTTCATTTTAATTTTAAACAAATGAGATATACATCTTTTATCTCTACTTAGACGTCACTAAATGAATGAAACTTCTAGAAGGTATAATCTTAGATAACGTTGTTATGTCGGGTAAAAAATTTAATATAAGTACATAAATATACCACTTCACTCGGTAAAAATTAATTTTAAATAAAATATACTAAATGAGTCCGCGGCTTCGTACGCGTTTTAATTTAATTATTTTGTATAATTCTAAAATAAAAGTAGCCTACGTTGAAATTACGCCTTATTTCATCAACTATATTTTAGCGAAAGTCTCGTAAAAATCGGTTCAGCAGTTTTAGAGATTAGATGGACAAAAATTAAAAAATATATTATTTTGGTCTGTAGGTAGGTACATAATATTATGTATTAAGTAAAAAGCGGTTGTTTCGATGTAGCAGACACTCTTATTTTTATTTATTTGTATCAATAGGTTTATAGATGACTACTGTAATAAAAACTGTGCTTTTATTTGGAATTAATTTATATTTGGATACAAATTAAAAATTTAAAAAAAATGTAGACATAAAATTATGAGAGCTAACTTTTAATTTTTTCTAAATTAAGTAGATTTTCTAATTAGTGCTCTTACGGTGAAGGAAAACATATTTTATTTATTTATTATTTAAATACTTTATTGCACAAAATTATGTACAAAGACGAAAACTTAATGCCAATAAGTATTTTCTCCCAGTTTACCCTGGATAGTGAAGACAAATAAACATGGGTGGTGCATTAAAGTTATCAACATCATATAAAATTATAGTTACCAACGACACAACTCATTAATTTAAAAACTTAAAACATAAGTGGATCTAGTAAAATACAATAACATAGGGAGTAAGCCCGGGCTTGCCAGTAATCACAATTCACCTTTTTTTACAATCGTGACAATATATTTTATTTTTTATTATATTTTTAATTATGTGAAACTAATAAAAAACCTATTTGCATCTGTACGCCTATCAATCTGTCTGTGTACATATCCTGGAATAGTTGCGATATTTTTATCAAAACGGGGCGCAGCTGGTTTACATAAAATACGAAATATGGAAATAATAATATATGATAACACTATCAATTGTTTTGCTACACAAACGAAACAATATGTCAGCGACCTTTGTATTATCTTTCAATACAATTTCTTGATATCGTTCGATTGCTACTTTATATTTGCAATTGATAAATGATCTTATACAGAGTTCCGTAAGAATGAATTACCAAGACTCTGTTGTCACCAGGCCGTATGAATTGCTGTCGCTGCCACAACGACAAATACTAAAGAATAGAATAAAAAAATATATAAGGAACCTCCATACAAAAAATGTGTCTTATTTTATGTCGTATTTTTAAAGATTATGTACATATCCCTTCGTGTGTGAGTGCAACTAGCGTTCGACTTTTTTTTCTTTACTAGGATTTAAATTTCTGTACCAAGTAAAAAAATATAATTTTAGGACATGAATTGTTGGAACATTGGGAAGACATTGAGGGATTACTAGGTAGAGTCTTGCAACGACTCGTCCGGATTGGTACCACCGCCTTACCTATTCCTGCCACAATAGTGTCAGTGCTCGCCATTGTCGTGTTCTGGTCTGGAGGGTAGGGTAGCCGGTAAACTTACTCACGCATGAGGCTTACCATCCCGGCCTCAGGTTGGCAACGCACTATTTCCACCTTTGGTGTCTATAGGTGATGTGTATTTCTTACCATCAGGAACTCCGTCTGCTTGTTTGCCTTCCAATATCATAAAAAAACACGTCTTATTTCAACCCTGTCTACCATAAACTACCACCGTTTCCATGCCTAGCCAGTCAGGAGAAGGAACAGGGAAACAAACTTCCCGGCAACCAAATTAAAGCCTCACTACTTTGTACAAAATGTGTACTACCATTTCACAGAAAGTTGAAATTTTCACAAATGATGTATTTCTATTGCCACTATAAATACTAAGAACAGAAATACGAAAGACAAATTTATTTTTGGCCGTTTTATAGATAATGCTACAGAACCCTTCTTGCGCGCGTCAGACTCGTATTTTAGCTATTTCTGAGCAGCGAAGTTTAGGTATAATTATGATACTAGACGCGCTATCCTTGTTATAAGAAATCAATACTTTAACCACACGTTTGTAAAACGTGAGTCGAACTCGGTACGTTGCGCAAACACGAACCTGTCAATCAACATTCAGTGATATTTTAATAACGTTTTTGTCCAAGTAAACAAACTTTAATATTGACAATGCAACCCATTGACATTGTGGCTAAAAAAATATCTATGTGATTAGCACCTACGATCTGTCCTTTAATATGCATTCACGTTTTTGGGGTTCCGTAACCGAAAATTAAGACCCACTGTCTATCTGTTGTCTGCCTGGCTGTAGCTTATGATCTGTGATAGCTATACAATTAATTTTCACATATTATGATTTATTGCCATATAAAAAAATGCTTAAAATAACACAAAGTATATACATATGTGTACTTATTTAAAAGGCCTTCCATAAAACAAACGATTCGACCTGAACCAACCAATAGATGTCGTTATCAGCTATAAGTATTTGGTTCGCCGTGAAGCAACGAGTAATTACGGAATATATTCTCAGAATGTCTATTTAAATATAATTACGTACTACAGACAATATATACGGTACGAACCCGACAAGTTCGACTCGCACTTGTCCAATTTTTTTATTATCTAACGTTGCCACTAATAGTATTCCACGCTATTTTTATTGCTGTGCCAAAAACGTGACTCACTTTATTCACGTGTGTTTCTTACATGGTTATTAATTTACTACGACTGCCGCATTTATCAAGCGCTAAAAGCTATGACTGTGTCTCAGAGTATAATTTTTAGGGTTCCGTCTCCAATGGATAATAAACGGAACCATATTACTAAGACTTCAATGTCTATCTGTCTGTCACCAGGTTGTCATCAGGCAGTTGAAATTTTTGCAGATGATGTAGGTACTTCTGTTGCCGCTATAGCTACAAAACACTAATAATAGAATAAAATATTTATATAAAGGATGCTCCCATACAACAAACGTATTTTTTTTACCGTTTTTATAGATAATATGAATACGATGTTATTTAACACGTTGTTTGAACCCCCCAGCTACCCCTGTAACATGTAACGTTTTAAAAGACCTTTCCCCCAAATTACGTTACGTAATACTTAAACACTCCCATACTATATTATGTAATCTGTACATTATATTATGTATTAACTCATGTATGATGGTTAATTAACTTATCATTATCATCAGGGGACCAATTACGTTAATTGATCTGATTAAAGTAAGCAAATGATTGGCTGTTGGCATGGGTTATACATAAACATAAGCCTCAGGTTGGCAACGCACCATTTTCACCTTTGGTGTCTATGGGCGACTTGTATTTCTTACTATCAGGAAATCCGTCTGCTTATTTGCCTTTCAATATCATAAAAGTTTAAGCAAATTCATGAACTAGACTTTGTCCGCGTTTTTTTTATATTACATATTATAAAACAAAGTCACTTTTTTGTCTGTCCATATGTAAGCTTAAATATTTAAAACTAAGCAACGGATTTTGATGCGGTTTTTTTAATAGATATAGTGAAAGGAAGGTTTTTATGTATATATCATGTATAGTATACCCGTGCGAAGTCGGAGCGGGTCGCTAGTTGATTTCTAAAATATAGGTAAGCTATCTGTGATAGCCCCGTAAAAACAAACGGACCAAATTTAAAAAATGTATGTATACAATTACTAATGTCTAATTTTGATCTATATAATGTAATTATCGCCTCTGCGGCTGTTGCCTGTTATGACCATTAGTCACATAGAGTCCCGCGTTCAATTCAATGTTTTTCAGATTATTCTGAGTAAACATTACATTGCCTGGGATTGGAATGTGCCCGAAGTGGCGATAGGCTTGCCACCTATCACATCATGGGCTCTAGCAACTTGGTTAATCGTGGGTGTTACTGGACTTACGAGTCGTGGTTATACTAGCACACCTCTGCCTACCCCTTCGAGGGTAAAAGGCGTGAAAGTACTTTTTTTCTTTTGTATTAAACCTGCTATCCCGGTAGGGATTTCCGCTTTATCTATTTCTGCCGCCAGTAGTAGACTCGAACATAGTCTAATAGCTCGGCCATAGGAATGCGACGCACCTACAACGTCTATAGTGACTATAGGCCACGGTTGTCTCTTACCATCAGGGACTCGTTTGCATTTTCACTGTCTTATCCCATATAAAAACGAAGAAAAATAAATCGAAATTAAATGTAATAAACACCCAAACCTACACTTTGTATCCTGCAAATAATATCCGTAATAATAATTACTTCTATAATTTTCATTTTGTTAATGTCAATTTATATTTTTTTCCGCAACATGTTGTTATGATACATGCCCAATTAATGTAGTTCATTTATTGAAAACTAATAAACCGTGCGGTTAATTAAGTGTACTTGTCAATCAATACTGCAAAATGAAAGCTGCAATCAAACAACTCAGTTAAATTTGATATTTGTTGCTAAAACTACATGATGTTTGTTGGTTTTGTAACTACAATGAAAAATGCTTATAAACCTTTACATTTTTGGACACATGACAGGTAGAAAAGTCTCAAAAATGCCTTTAAAATACATAAAAGCCTGGAAGATGAGTCAATGAAATCTTCAATCTAGCCTATTTTCATTTTTAGTGTTTCCTACCTAAAGCTTAAAAAATCGAAAGAGGCTGTATCTCATGAAACGTGATAGCTACACAGTTGAAATTTACACAAGTGACGTATTTCTGTTGTCGTTATAACAACAGATACTAAAACAAAAATAAAATAAATATATATAGGATGCTTCCACGCAACAAATGTGATTTTTTGCCGCTGTTATAGATTATCATACAGAGCCCTTCGTGCACTTCAAACTAAAAAACTATTATTTTTTAGAATTTTTATCTGGTTTTTTGTATCTACCCGCTTATCTCTAAAACAGCTGGACCGATTTTCACTGGTAGACAGCTGATGCAATAAGGAACTACTTTAAATAAAAACGCGGACCAAGTAGCGGGCACAACTAGTCTAATAATATAACAAAGAAAAAACACCCACAATATTCCAACATAGAATACAGTCGCATTTCTTCTTATCGGGGACAAAGCTACAATGCTTTTAGTTATTGAGTAATAGAGTATTTTGTAATAGTTTGTGTGATTGGAATTTGACCTTAAACTTACATGTTTGTTATGAATACAACGCTATTGTAACTTTAAGATAATCTCATCTTATCGATAAGCATATTATATTAAAAAAATCGAGTTTCGTTCCAAAATATGCAAGTTTTTAACGTTTTAAGAGGGTTTGGACCCTCAAAAAAAATTTTAAGGGGTCGAATAGCAAAATCTTCAAAAATCATTGCTTTTCTCATTATTTCTTTTTTTTTCTACACTAAAAAAATAATATTCAAAGGTCGCACTGATTTTTTTAATGTTACCAAGGAAAGTACTTTAAATCTTTTCGAGCGATACCCATACATATTTCCAAGTCAAAATATACATACCTTGCGGGGTATGCAGAGTGTATTGAGTGCCTATAGCTTTATCTACATTCGTTACTCTCTTGACATAAACCCTGCAGTTTCGGCCAAAAAATATCCAAAAAAATTCAATCGGTGCCGAAAATATGAAATTTCTTAAAAAAATATTAACTTACTGTACTTTTTTAGATTTCCTACCTAAAATTATTAAAATTTAAACATTCTTAATGTAAATGCCGTCAATTGTGTAAGTACTTACCTGTTAAATACATTTTTTTAATATATCTATTTCAAATTTTAACAACTTAACAAAAAATTTGGTGATGTTTCCCTCAAACATCACCAAATTTTTTTGTTAAGTTTGGTGAAAAAAAAAGTATCAAAACCTGAATGGCTTACTATTTCAAAAATCTGTGCAGCTAATACAGTTTTCAAAATGTTATGGACACCCTATGTATTATGATCATATTCATAAAAATACTTAAGGAACTTGTTAAAAAATGTCCACTATTAAAAATGTAAGTAGGTAGCTTATCTCATAACTTAATTATTTGTAACAAAAAAATCAAGTATTTAAGCGGTACTATTATGATATTTAACAGTCTAATCGTTAATGTCTCAATTCGGCTGTTTTTTTGTCCAAACATTCTCTTGGTTCAAGTTATCTGTCACGTTAATCTACGATTATAATTTATCTTGCTACTCACGACTTCTAAGTACAACCCTATATGTTAAAAAATGAGATTAGCAAATGGTTAATCACGTTGTACGGAAGGCAATAGGGAATATGTATTTGATTTAGATATCATTATGTGTAATCTTTAGTGCTGAATAAATATACCCACATAAATATTTTTGCCAATATTTAGGTTTTTATTAATAAAATTAATTCTTTAAAAGTAGTATTTTTAAAATTCGCTCGTAAATTGTGAAAACGTAACGCCATGACGTGACGTCACGGTCCAATGTCAATGCCATGTCAATCGGTATTCTTAGTTTTGCATCTTTGGGCATAATAGGAAAATTTTCTCACATAGGTACAATACAATATTTATAATATATAGTGAAATTAATTAAGTATCACCTAATTTCACTTCGTTGACAAATTATTGTTCACATTTCTCAGTGAACGGTGACGTCACAAATAAGCGCGCTAAATTGGCGGTGTTTAAATCATCCGAAAATGATGACAGTTTTGATAATATACTTTTTAGCTTATTTATTACTATTTTGCAAGTGTTATGTTTTTCAGTTATATAATTACTTGAAGTATTGTTTAAAAAAATTTTAAAAAAACATATTTATTGCTTATTACGATGACCGTCTATTGTGTATAACTTATTATTTAGCTGGTGTATTTCTATAATATATACACACATATCTTCATGCCCAATTCCTTGCAAGGTAGACAAAGAATATCAAGTGCCAATCGTCATGATTCCTTTACTTGCCTACCTTCCTCGACAACCAGTACTCTCTTCATACAAACCGCCGGTTTGGAGAATTTTGACACTTCCGTTGGATAATACAACAGGAATACTAAGTGTTTGGAAGTTGTGATATCAATCTTTCGATCGCTTCTAACGAAGAGCGTCTCTCGAATCAACTGCAGAGGTACTTCAAAACGAACATATATTAGGTACTTCAAAATAAAAGCATCATCAATTCGGAGAGTCTCGTTTAGAAATAGGTGATAGGTTTTTGCGACGCGTCGTCTTATCTATTTTTGCATCCGTAGCGTCACTAAAGTTCTGACGCAAAGTGTAGGATAGTTAATAAACTTAGGTAAATAACTTCACACTGATCTCGCGACTCACCATTCTAATGCTCCATTACCACTTTTGGTGTCTATAGACGTGTATTACGTTCGTATGAAGTTCACATAAGGCATTATGTTTAAACTATTCTTAAAAAAAGTAAAAGCATTGAACTAACCAAGCACAGTAAAAACTCTCATATCGTATATAGGCAACAGTAATCATCTGCTATGTACGTATGTTAATTATTTACATAATGGGATAAACTGTTAATTAAGCAGGCACGGGCAATCACCAACGATTTAAAACATATCCACAATGAATTATCTATACTCATTTGCATGTAATATGACTCACGTCCCTTGGATGAACATATTTACGGCGAGGTTAGATTCACCTGAATAACTTGTAAATTTAATAGCCAGTAACAATGTACATCGCACCTTATAAAATCTATTGATATGGAAATATCGACCCAGTTGTATGTAAGATTTTAGGGTTCCTTAGATTTTTATGATTTTTTTTATTACAACATTAATGGTGGACTTTTACGTATACATCCTCACTGTGTTTAGTTTATTTTTAACTAGCTGACCCGGCGAATTTCGTACCGCCTAACAGTCAATGCATGTCGTGTTACCTTTTAGCTGAATTAATTTAGGCTTTGATGTAAGTAATACAATGATACAAAAAATATTTAATTATGATGAATAATACATACAATAAGAGAATAAAAAAAATACCGTGAAAACTTTTCGTTACCCTTGAGAATAAATCTTAGAAATTGCTTGTGGAAATAGAAACTTTAATTTACATAAAATAAATATTTGAAATGTTAAATATTTGTCATTATTTCGGTACGGACGCATAAATATTTGACGAACTTTTTGATTGATTTAAAAAAATATAGACAAAGTATAAATGTCAATCATTAGTGACAGGATGGACAACAAATGATTCATTTTTCATAATTATGTATTCGTCAAGTTTTCATTGTTTTTAAGATGTATTCTGATATTCGGGGCGGAGACAAATCCAACGAATCAAAAACCATGAAAATTGGTCCAGCGGATCTCGACTTATAAGTTTTGTAACAAATCGAGACGGCTTTTATATATATAGATGATGGAATAGGACAGCGAACAAGGACACGAGATTCTCGTGGCGTATAGACGTTGTAGGTACGTCGCTGTCCTGTGGCCGAACTGTTACAAGTCTACTGGGAATATGGGAATGTAATTATGTCGACAGGAATAGCTAAGGAGGTGGATCTCTAGCCGGGCGAAGTCCTGCGAAGCATTCTACCAATTGTCTTCTTGTGACTATTGACCTAGTCACTCTTCACTCGCATCTTATAAGCTACCTGGTAGGGAGGCAGAAGGTCTATTCTATTCACAGAAAATCCAGAACGAAATACATTTATTTCGACCCTAATATTTTCCGTTCATACTAAAAGAAGACATTATTAAAAAACATCAATCATTTATACAAATAAACAAAATTGGAGTGTCTGTATGTAATATTAAAATTACAGCTTTTTACTAAATGCATTTGTATGTTTACAAGCTACATAAGCCAAAACAATATTTTTTAGAATTTTTGTCCGTTCATCTGTCTGTTTGTTCCCAATAATCTCTGAAACGGTTGGACTGATTTTAATAGGACTTTAACTTGCAGACAGCTTGTGTTATAAGGAGTAGGTTAAGCTACTTTTATTTTAGAAATGTAGGTATAAATAATTAAATAGTTAAATAAAAACGCGAACGTCGTGGGCACGGCTTTAATTAGTATATTAATTTAGTTTTAAATGTGAATAGATCATGTTTCTTTCAACATTTTCTAACATAACAGAGAGATGTCAACCGTAAACTATCACCATTTCCAAAACTAGCCAGTCAGAGGTGGAAGGAGGGAGGAGCAGCGAAACAAATTCTTAGGCAAACAAGATTTCTTTAAGACAATTGAATATAATAAATGTTAGTCTAATCTTTAGTATAGTACTATATTTCAGACAACAGAATAAATATAGTAATATCTGCGTCCTGAATTTTTACCGGATAGTAAACATTAAACGACGGGCGTCTCTGCCTTTTTAAAGACATAAAATATTTTTACTGTACGAAACCCTTAACTTTTACACAAGTTCAATTTTTTATATACAACCATGACCAAATTAATGACACTAGTACTTGGTGAATTCTTGGCGGTGTTCTCTACACTTGGCAGACGTTGTGAATATCAATCTGTTTTTATTGCCGTATGTGGAATCGTGTGACGACTCTGTTGGCTCCACGCTACGTCTATATTCATTTTAACATTGCTGATGCTTTGTTAGATAAAATCAATTGATAGGTTTTCGTCGTAAATGATTATATTTATGTTAATTAATAATTTTATTTTATAAATTTCTAAAATAAAAGTAGCATAAGCAGTTCCTCATTAAATCAGCTGTCCGACAGTGAATCAGCTGTCCGTCAAAATCAGTCCAGCCATTTCAGAGATTAGCGGGTACAAACAGACAGACAGATAGACAAACAGACAGCTGATAGACAAATATATAGATAGACAGACAATCTTTCTTAATTTTGTCACTCACTGTATGACTGACTAACTGACTGACCGATCATCAAAAGTGTTAGTTACTTTTAGCAGACATAGAACCTTCAAATTTGTAATATAATTAGCGTTTAGTGTCTAAATCAAGGGAGAAATCAAATATTTCTTAATTTCTGTCTAGTT
>DVZL01001605.1:0-17218 GCA_018236625.1 Lasaia peninsularis
ATTATAAAAAAAAGAATCAGCAAAATAGGTTCAGCCGTTCCTGAGTTTTAACACATTAGAAACACATTTGGCGATACATTTTTATTTGTACAGATAGGTAAACCTATAGATAACTTCTTTAAAGTTTGTTCTAAATTCTAAATTATCTGATACTTTATTTATACACAAGATATCTTACAAAAGAGAAAATGTTACAGAATATATGAAATAATACAAACGGCGGGATTATATTTGACAAGAGATATTTTTAAAACTAAATTGGGATACAGAAAAACACAAAAAAGGTGGAATGAACTAAAGACTATTATTACTTATTTATTTTAATCCCAAATCCTGCAAAAATATTTTCTGAATATCGTATTTGACAGTTATAAATTGAAACTGGCATTAGAATGCTAAATCCTAAGCGACTTTGACTTTTAAAAAAAAACTTTGACTTTTGACATTTATTAGAGACAACTTTTTTGCAGTATAATTTATTTTTTACACTATCAAATGTCTCAGAAGTCAGTCCCTTATCAAATAAACGTATTAATCAAGACAATAATTAATGTCCAGTTGCTATACTTAAGAAACGAGTTATTTTGCTTACGAATGGTTACTTTTGTACGAGTCGTAACCCGTAACTATTTATTTAAAATGTTTGATCCGGGCATAATAGGAATACGCTTAAAGGAATTATATGTCTCACTAATAGACCAACTATGAATGTACATATACATATGTATACAGTTTGTTGGTTATGAGGACGAGGAATACACAATGTTTTCCTCAAATTATATTTATTATCAATAATTATTTTTTTACATTGGCATGTGATAGCTCCACCACACGATGATGGTAATCTGACAATCGCTGAGGTTGGATAATATTACTAGTCCAGTCAATTGTAAAAAAATATATATTAGCCCCTCCCATATCACCGAAGGGGGAGAAAGAGTTGTAAATATACAAATTTCTCCCACACCATCTTGATACGTGGCAGTTGTCTACTGTGCAATTTTGTAGGTATTCGCCACGTGTGGATTCAGTTGTCGGCGGCGGCCAAATTAATTACCTTTAAAAAGCGCCTTTTCTTAAAAGTTGGCAACGCAATTGTGTTACGGTTGTTCGTGGCTGGCTGTAGTCACTTATCATCAGGTGCGCTTGTTCGTTTGCCTACTTCTTCCATAAAAAAAAATTGAAAATCGAACCCGAGGATGTGCGTCTAAGTTGGACACCGGCTACTGAACCACAGAGGCTACTCAAGTAGGTCATTATTAACAGTGAATTCTTAACAATGCAATCAATCAAACCTACCACGCAAATCATACATGCCTTCTAAGTGGACTCAGAGCGCGCACTTTACGATAATTCGGGAAAATCGTCTGAAAGTACCGGATACCACCGTCCATACTATTTTAAGCCTTATTTCGTGTTGGTAAGGTATAATTTAACGTTTACCTGTTGGCGTTTCACGAATCGGAAAATAGATAATGAATCTGTTGTAAAGTATACGTATTAAATTCTAATCTTCCGATGACCTTATTATTCGGAAATGTGAATGAAACAATGTAAAGTATCTTATTTACGCCCAGTTTTGAGCCGTAGAATGTGATAAACCCATCACCCGCTAGTAGTAGTAATTTAGATTCCCTAAGCTCTATACAACCTAGTCAATGACTAGGTTGTGTAGTGCCAAAAAGTAGCTCAACGCTTTCTATAATCTACAATAACATATCTTCATGCCAAGTCTTTTGCGAGGTAGGTAGAGAGTTTATATTAATTAGCTGTGTCCGCGACTTCGTCCGTGTTTTTATTTAATCATTTTATTGTACCACCCGCCTCGTTGGTTGTAGGGCTAGCGTACCTACACGCCTAACCCCAACGACTAACCGCGAGGCTCGGGTTTGATTCCCGATGGGGACAGACATTTGTGTGATGAATAGATGTCTGTATTTCCGGATCTGGGTGTTTATTAAATTTATTCTTTTATCTATTTAAGTATTTCTATATTTTACTATCGTTGTCTAAAACCCCTAGCGCAAGCGTTTAATTTTCTTACTTTGGGGATAAAACTTTTGTGTAATTTGTCTAGTTATATTTATTAATTATTTTAAAAATTCCTATCCTTGTACCCTTTCCATCATTGAAAGTCCCATCAAAATCAGTCCTGCCCTTGCAGGGATTAACGAGTACAAACAGACAGACAGACAAATAATTTTGTATGTACTTTTTAAACATAAATAATACAAAGACATTTAACAGTTTTTAGGAAAACATTTTAGAATTAATTATTTTAATATATTTATTTTGGTATATTTTAATATTAAGTACATTCAAACACTCGAATTTTATTTATTTATATAGATAGGATAGTATTTTAAAAAATGAGACTCCAAAAAAATCATAGCCCAATAGGAAATAACATCAATATCGGAACATGATGACTAATGAAGTCCTTCACCTTTAGCAGTTGGAAAAAAAAGAACTTTTGTCAATCAACAAAATAAGCGCCTACATTAATCAAAATCATATGATCATATTTCGACGAACAACCTGCCAACACACATTGTTAGATATGACAATACTCCTTACGATATCCGGTGAGCGGTTCACTGGCTTTCTTTTGTCAAACATTGATTTATGTAAATGTTGTTTAATTTTGAACTTTATCCCATTGTGATAAGCGGGCGTGGGACTACTGGGCGGGTTTGTTTTTTATGTTAATTTCTATTCTCTCGACGCGTGATCGATTTTTATAGATGGGCGTGCTTTCGACCGGGGCGTTTGTGGTGCATTTGGTTTACTTCTTGAATGTAAATTTCATTAAGTAACTTACTAGTAAAAGTAACTGGACGACCGAGATTCGCCACTAGTTCTTTTTCGTTTTGGAGTTTTTGGTGAAACAGTAAAAAAAATCTTAAAAAAAATTAAAAACACACACAAAAATCGATTTTACCTAGATAAAAACTGAGGGTTTTGTTAGACACAAGACCTATCTAGATTGATTTTAACCACCCGAAACCCCTAGGTACAAAATTTCAGCGAAATTATCAGAACCGTAATCGCCGGTATAAATAAATAAATAAACTTGCTCGTTTAAATATCCAGGTGTAACCTATGTTGAGTGTTGTACACATTATCAACTCTTGCGTCCATTCTGGGTTCTTTTTGAAATACTATATTCACAAAATATCACATCAAAGCAACAAATAAATAGAATAGAACTGTGGTGGAGTAAAGTCGGTGTCCGAATTTGATGCACGAGGTTTCGTGTTCAGTCTTCGGGTAGGACAACGTGTGAATATCAAAAAAATGCTTTGTTTTATGTTTTATAGTTTATATGGCTTATAAAAATATTAAAATTGAATTTGTATCATCATATTAGTTTTGTCTATAGTAAACAAAAATAATTAAATATTTATTCATCATCTTATAATGTTATTAAATTATTTATCAGGTAATAATTAGAACCCAGGTCTCTGCTAATTTATTTGTTATAAATATTAAAACCAAAAAAAAATAGTACGACTCAACTTCCTTGCAAAAAATATTTAAAATATAACACACACTTATTTTATAAAAATCAATATTTTTGATACCTACATAAATGTGATTAGAAAAAAATCAGTATATCGAACAAGCTGATAAAAAAAAATATAATTATTATTTTTAACTGGTAAAAAGATCAAAATGACAAAAAAATATTACCCCTAAAATTACGAGTAAAAATATTGACTTAATAAGTGTGCTAATACAGTTTGTATATCTATAAGTCGATTTTAATCATATTAATTTATTCAATTATTTGTATAATAGAAAATAATCAAATTATATTGTATATTTTTAGACTAGGTTTTCACTCGAAGCTTTTTAGTCTCAAAGGCTCAGATCGTAACATTTTTATATGTTATATATTAAACCTTCTTAATATATATTTTATAATTGAAAGGTAAATTTATTACATTCCCAACTCAAAAATTTATCAGCAAATTAAAACAGTCAAGATAACAAATGAATAATTTCCAAACTGACTTAATTATTTCACTGAGTTACAAAATTAATATTTTAACTTTTATATTCAGTAGTCATAAAATATAACCTATAAACGTTACGATAATGATTACGTACATTGATTTCAAGGCTTCGTATTACCACACCAATAGTCCACTACGTTTGGAAACCGTTACGTGGTTATATCACCGGACAGACTTACATGTGTACGCGAACTTCTTTCAGGTGCAAACACGTAATTGGTAATCTAGAAACATGTCGCCCCAGTATCTCTTTTCGAGCTTTGGTGTTTTGCGGAAACAAGCACAAGATGTTACCATTTTTCGTATATGCAAATTACATAAAATTGTCAAGAGGAACACAGATAAAAACATTAACATCGTGACATTTTTTAAGCGTGTCAACGACTATGACTGTTAGGTTGTTTACATACGTCAAATAATGACAGATCGATTGGTAGATGTTTTCGAATTAAATATTTAAGGTCTGATATATTTATGAAAACCTCGGTGGCTTAGTGATACGCACATCAAACTTGCATTTCGATAATATACATTCACTCATAACCCCGTCACATACCAATGAGTCTTTCTAACTTAAGTACATTTTCCTAGAGCTCTTATTGTGAAGGAAGACATCGTAAGGAAACCCGGGATTAGTGCCCAATATGTCGATATACTTGCCACCTGTCACAATCATGGGACCTAATATCGTCGGATAATCGTAGGTGCATATCTACCTCTACCTATAATTTCAGAGATATGGGCGTGAAGATATTTATTTACTTATTCAATATATTTATAAGTGCTATACTAAAATGTAATGTTACTCAATATAACAGTGATCGACTGATGTACCAATGCATAGCCCATACTTTTAGGGCTGGAACTTAAAATTATTCCTTTTATGACTTAGCCATTTACTTGTGTAGGATTTTTTCGAAATTTAACACTAAAAGAAGTGAAATAAGATATAGGAGTTTGTATGAACGAAATAACTTTAATACGCGAGCGTAGCTGCTGGTAACAACTAGTCTTAAATATAACTTTAACGAGATATACATTTACAATAACGAACAGATAAAATATTAATATTACAAACAGAGAGTTTTTATACATTTACTTGTATATTAACTTCAGTTCATAATATTTACATATACAAAGACAGTAAGTCAATAATTAAATGATCATCCACGCTACATAAAAAGGGTAGCTTGATTGGTCGATATCGTCGTATATTTACGAATGCAACGATTCTGATTTGTAGATAATTTAAAAAATATAAGTGGTCGTGTATAAAACAAAAGTTTTTTTTTCTCCCAAGGCGACGCTAAGATATATTCATTTCGGATGTTGTTTAACGTTCTTAAAATTGTAACTGTAGTAGCATTATCATGTTAAATACCGACTTATATGGTATACGACAACGACCTCATTAATCTTGTTAAGTTTAGTTTGGATGTCAATGAAACTACTAAGGACACGGAACTTACAAGTCTTTAAAAGGCTAAAGAAACATTTTTGATTTGCTTCAGGGAGAGAACAATTTATGCTGAGCTTTAAATCATTCATCAATGTGATATTTTAATAAAAATATGCAAAAAATAGCCGTATTATTAAATAAAACGTTACAAAATCATATTACAATTGTTTACTAGGACACCTAATTTTATCAATTATCATATTATAATAATTACCTAATTATGTTTTTGACTCTTTCAAACCATTTAATCTACAGTCTGTGTTAAAAAGGTTAAAATTAAACAGAGATAAATGGGTGTGTTTTTAGAAACTATATGTCACCATTTTCCCGAATTAAGGAAATTTAGAGATGCTTAGATAACTAAGATGTAGCTATAAGTATTATAAATTTACATATCTAAAACTATGACAAGTTCCAAAGCATCAAATTGAAAATCAGCAAGCTTTAAGTAGACAACAATATATCTCGTTCCGATACTACGAGTAATAGTATTTTGAAATGAACATCCTGTGAACTCTAATTTTTGTGTAGAGATGAGCCCCAAATTCATTATTTTTTTAATGAATTTGAGTCTAATCTAATTTATTTGTTCTTAAGCTTTTTTGGATTTAAAAGCTTTTAAAAGTATATGCGAGGCTTATTCACTCTACAATCATTACATTGTACCTACAACGTTTAATGAATACATCAATTTCCTTGTTTTAATGATTCACATATCATTTGAGCCATTTCCTCAACTCATAGCAAATATGCAAGAATAACTCTTAAAGTTCTAGGTCAATTTTCTCTTAGATCTTTAGGATACATATATTTCAAGAATAATAAAAGCTATTATTTTAGTTAGATTCATGCTCTAAAATGGAAAATAAACTGAACTTTTTTAATATTTAGGTCTTTAAACTTAATTTGAGATTATTTCTATCACTTTAGTAAAAAAATTGTGTTTAGTACTAATTTTTCGTCTCCAGATAAAACGCGCCGCCCAATATGATAAAAATGATGTATGATTTGAATAAAAAAGTCTGTCACTCAAGATTTTCTATGTTAACCAACTTAAATTAATGGCTTTCTAGCTAAGAAGGTATGATTATAATTTAATACAGATTGTAGAGTTAGTGGGGGCCGACCTACGCTACAACATACGCCGTCTCTATTCGAGAACATTTCTGCCCCAATTTACCAAGTTATACGCACATCGACTCAAGGCCGTAGAAAGGGCGAAAAGCCGCCCTTCCTGCAGCTTAAAGCTGTTTAACGTCTTTGTTATTTTTTTTAATTTATTTATTTTATAAAAATAAATTCCCTTTACCCTTGGTTATGTCCGAATTTGAGAATAACTTTACTGATTACATTCATTTTTTAATAAGATTTCTAATACTTTATAACTGATTTTTATGAAATAAAAAATGGGTTACGCTTTTGGTTCCACGTTGGTGAAGTATTTAAAGTATTGTTTTCAATAAAATAGTGTCAAAAATAGATTTACACATATTCGCAAAGAAAAGACATCAACGCGTTTGTAGAGCTTAATACACACTGATTTAAGTATACTTTAATTTATTTAAATAATATATGAGTTTTCCTTATTAATTTGATCTATAATCTCAATTACGTACTTTCTTAATTCAAAGTATATTCGTCTACTTGTAAAACCGTTTTTTCGGCTTCATTGAAAGTAAAATTTATCATTATTTCCGTATTCTTGGCCAATTATGCAATAGTGATCACGATACTATGATAAGAATAAAAAACACTTACCGCTTGCAAAAACTCTGGTAAAGGTGAAAGTAGAATGAATTAGCAGCTATTTGCAAGCGCTAAACGTCACTTTAATACTGGCACAAACACTGAAATTCACTGAAGAAGATATATGACACAAGTTCGAATTTTGAAAAATTCGTATGTTCAGGTATACTGGACGGGCGCGCTTCAGTATGGTGCGCGCTTCGGCGGCGGGCGGGCGCACGGAGCGACTGGCGGCAAGAGACTGCGCACGCGGCTCCCACCATTCGCGTCCGAAATACTAATCACCTTGCTATCGAGACACTGATTGAGACACAAACCTTAAGTTTGGGCGGATGACAAATTTTAGTCATATTATATAGTAAAGTATTTTTAATACAAGTAGGTCCGTTATTTATAATAGTAATTAAACATCTCCGTGAATTTGTATCCAAATTATTTATTGAATTTAAAAATAAATATTTTGAGCATGTTGTACGGATTCACCTATTTTTGTATTTATGATATGGATTCTAGTAAACGTTGCTTATACATAGAAATGCAAGCTGTATAGTTACTGAATTTAAATGAATACTTAGATCCAACTATACGCAAAATATTGTGTGAATAGTATATTCCTTCTTGGAAAGCGAAAATAAATTTAATTTATGTTAAATAGAGTTAGACCTCAAACCTATCAACATAAGCAAACGTAGACATGTGTCATTATATTTACATAACAGTCAAATAAATATAAAAAACAAACAACCTTTATAAATCTTTTTTATCAAACTTTTAGTACCATCACATTTCTAAAAAATTACGTACGTTAAATACAATTTTCTCATTATAGGCAGTAACACAATCTTCTATATATTTCCCATTTCCTAACTCCACAACTTTAATTAACGTGAGCTAGGAAGCCCTAGCTTCCTGGTCTGGTTTGGTTTTATGGTTTTATACTCGTATTTTTAATAATAACAATGTACTATGATGAAATATAGAAACTGTCATTATTGCGCCTAGTCTTTTAAGAAAAGAATGTCGAGAATCTTATAAGAACTTAGAAGTTTTTTACGCACTTATATTTTCTTAATTTGAAACTTAAAATAATCAATATTGAAATTACGTCATATATAGAATAGGACTTCGGTTGCAGAAATTAGATGTGTAAAACTTCACTATATAAAAATTAACAACCTGGTTAAATCCCCTAGATATCAAACAATATAAAAACGAGATAGAGCTAGGAAGGAGAGAAATAATTATTAATAGTGTTAATGTTATAAAAAATTTCGTTGTAATGAAAACGCTTTATCTTTTAAATTGCACCATACAACGTGAAGGTAACACACGGATCTAAATGGCATTTGTCATTTCTTCCACAACAACCTTAAGGTCAAAAAATGACCGCTTGTAAATTTTATCAAGTCTAGTTCTGACGTCACTTGAAATGCAACAAGGTCTACGGTCATTGCATATGAACATTCTAGAAAGGTTTCGCTTTTTGAATTAGGAACAATACTTAAATCTTTATATATTAACTTTAATTTACAAAAATTGGTAACTGTTGTTCGTTAGTCTCGCTAAAACTTGAGAACGGCTCGACCGATTTGTAATTAAATTTAAAAATACTGTTGGAATTTAGTAAAAATACAGTTTTGTTTTCCCTTCGAAAGTATTCCTGTAAAAAAATAATATTCGTCCTCTCTTTCAGATATCAATTAAAGTTAAAAGAATGGTTTTGTTTTTTTTATTCGCATTACAATTTTCGCCGTGACAGTTTATTATAAATTACATTATATATGAATAACGGTAACAGAGTTGTATAAATAAGATAAACATTTAAGTAAGTTTATAACAGTAGCAACTATTATTAAGATGAGCATTAGTAATTTACTTATCATTTCGGAATACGGTTATTCTAATTGAAGTACTCTTTGAGGATATCAAGCTTCAAATCAAGACAAGTGTAAAAATAATAAAAAAATGTTTTAGAAGTATAAAAGAGAGAGAGAGTTAATCTGTTGAAATAGAAAAGATAGATGCGAGAAGTTACAAAAGTATTTCCAATTACTTTTACAACTTTTGCAGTTAAGTCCATTACTGTTATAAGACGAAGGTCATGGGTCCAAATCCCTTCTATGGTGAATATTTTATTAAACTGTTGTCATATATTAAAAATTTTGCTACACACAGTCCCAAGTTTTTATGAAGTAGGTTTAAAAAGTACCTTCACGCCTATTATCCTCGAAGGAGTCGGCAGAGTTGTGCTAGTATATCCAAAACTCGCAAGTCCCGTACATATACTAGAACACCCACGATTAGCCAAGGTACTGTGGCCCTGATGTAATAGGTGGCAAGCCTATCGCCACATCGGGCACATTCCAATCCCGGGCAATGTAATGCTTACTCAGAAAAATCTTAAGAACATTTTAAGAAATGTTGCCCGACCTGGAAATTGAACCTGGGACTCTACGTGGTTAACGGTCTTAACAAGCGACACCTGTACCGTTCCACCACAGAGGCGTGATAGATTAAAAAAATTAGAAATAAAGTTACATCTTAAATAAATAACAATAGACCTTGTTGAATGAGTGGTTAGTGATTCAACAAAAAAAATGAGGGTTGTGGGTTGGATTCTTTGAAATAATCTTAAATATTTATTCATCGATTTCGCTCATTATGACTAAAACATATTTAATTATTGCTACGTGATCAAATTATTATTCCACTAATACAGGAAAATTCTGTGTTAGATAATAATTTTACATAATATGCTAGTTTAAGCAGTGTGATCAGTTTGACTAATAACATATATTATCATGGGTATACAAGGATGTAACTCTGCCTATCTCTACGGGCATATGGGCGTGACGATGATCTTTTCATAGAAAACTATATAAAACTATAATATGACTATATAAAAGAAGTCCAAAAAGTCTAAAACATACTTTGGCAACAGTCTTTTACAAAACCTGATCTTACGTATTTTGCACGAGCAAATTTAGATTAATTTATTATTAATAATAATTTTGTGATGGGTACCAAGCTATATCATAAGGTTAAATAGTGACCGTAGGTATATATATTATTTACCAAAATAATATTAAATCGACTTCGTACACGTTTTTATTTAATTATTTTTACGCACATATCAAATAAAAGTGGCCTAAGCTGTTCCTTATTGCATCAGCTAGCGAAAGTCCCATCAAATTCGGTCCAGCCGTTTCAAAGATTACCGAATACAAACGGACGGACAGACAGACAAAAATTCTAAAAAATGTTGTTTTGGTGTAATATATACATTGTATGTATATGTATATAGGTATATGCACATAGTAAAAAGCGGTTATTTCAATTTGTATAGATGTATTGACTGTTATAGAACTAAACCCCACGCGTCTACTAAAACAATAAGATGACTCCTTGTTTACATTGAGTGACGAGTTTAACTGTAGGACGAAAAGAGGAAGACATTAGGCTGGTCCGATAATTTTGCTTCAAGATTTTATATTATTTCACACATTTAATAAAAATAACCCTGTAATAATAACATATTTGTGTAATTTGTACAGTAATATTTATTTATTAATTATATATTAAAAAACAACTGCAGTACAAATAAAAGTATAGAAACTAATTGTGCCAGACGCACAAAACGACCATAGATTATAATGTGCCTTCTGCCTTACACTTACCTTACATTTTCTAATAATAATTAGTAAAAGGATAAACAAAAAAAACGAAATTCGAGTTTAACATTTGAAATTTAAATTTAGAATACTAGTTTCAAATTTACTCGTAAAAAAACTTCTATTGTAAATAATGCTTGTAAACTTTTTTGTTAACTGTTTATTTATTACGTGAAATAATCGTCAAAATGATAATTCGTTTATTTTTATTACAATACTAGTTGTACCCGCGAATTCGTTGACGATTGTTAGTAAGTATGTTTTTTCTGCCCTTCGGGCGCAAACTTTTTCCCATCGTCCTAAACGATGTAGCGTTATGCACAGGTAAAAAGAAAACCTTATATTACCTGATTTTCTGTCTAGCTTGTCAGTTTAACAAATCAATTCTAGACATGAAGCTAAAAGTAATATCTGGAGATGACACTCCTAACAACGACCTGTCCCAAATATGTAGTATATCTAACTCTTTCTAAACTGGACAACGTCAAAACCAACCGGCCTAGAGAGAGTGAGATAGCCAGCCCTATGAGATATTTAATAATGCTATTAGGCTTTGTGAGGTACAAATGAGCTTCATTACTCTAGATATGAACAAGATTTTATTATAATCTGTTAAGCATTTCAAGCGTGAAAGCGTTAACATACAGATATCATCACTTTTGAATTTATTAGTAGGGATTTTCTTATCAACACAACACTGTAGAATTCCATTTTAATAATGGAATATGGAAAAGTACTGTTTCACTTTCACTTTTAATATTAATTTTCCGACCGGTTTCGTATATTTAATAGATCGTCAGAACTTATTTATGTTCAAATGTTGTATTCATATCTTCACGCCAAGTCTTTTGCGTGGAGGCAAAGGTTTTCGAGTGCCAAGGGTCTCGATTCCTATATACTCACCTAAATTCCTCCACATTCATCACTCTCTCATACAAACACACCAGTTTTGGAGATTTTTGACACAACCCTTGAATAAATTTAATGATTTTTATAATTCTATACAATTAATTTAGGCACTAAACATGAAAAAATAATAACCGAGCAGAAAAAATAGAAAATTACATTGTTAACATTTTAATTATGAATGAATATTAATATATGTTAATAATAGTAATAAAATAAACAACATAGAAATTTTATAAAAGAAAATAAAGAAAAAGTAGTGAATTATATTTTTTGTGCAGAAGAAGTAGGTCAGAAATACACGGTATTTGCAACAGATCTCAATGGTGCGTTGTGTACTCGAGGTTAATAAGTATGTTAAAGCTTATTTTTTGTACAAAAATCATAAATAATATAAAAGACAGAAAGTTCTTCTCCAGTTAAGGTTCAAACTTTCCCCACATTAATACTAAAGAAAACATAATAACGCAGTAAAACTTTAGACTCTATTAATTTCCAATACTCAACAACTTGGAAGAATATTGCACGGAAGTCTGAATTCTTCCACAGTCAGGATCCAATCCTTCCACACTTACATATCAATTTATGAAACTACGATTTATATTTTTTGATTTTAGTGTGACTGAACAAAAAAATAACATTTATACGTGATAAAATTTTTAATACTAATTTTGGGACTCTACAATTTCGTATAAAATAGCAAAGAAGTTAGAATTTTTCACTCTATTGTCCCATTTACATATGAAATTATGTAATAATAATTTATATTTTATTGTTGTGGTGGCGATAAAAAAAAAACAAAAGTTATAAAGACTCGAAAACTTGGCAGAAAATAGCGAGGAAGTACGAATTATTCCCCAGTCAAGGTCCAAACTTTCCCCACAATCAAAACACTGTGACACTATGATACACGTAGTATTTCGAGAATCCAAGCTGCCTTATTCTGCAGTGCCTCACTTGGCATTGGCCTAGTTGGAGTGGATTCGATATTCGGTTACGACACACAGGTGACGATCCCACCTTATGAATATAATTATCATGTCATTTAACCTTTGGTTTGTGATGCTTTGCTTACATATGTTTAGGCAAGTTCAGCATTGAATTTTGAAGTACTACTAGTATTTTTCTTATGAGTTTAAAAGGCAAACAAGCAGATTTTGTAATCTATATAAATAAATAAAATTGAAGTGTCAGTGTGTAATATTAAAATAACCGCTTTTTATTAAATGCATTTGTATATTTCCAAGGTACAAATACCAAAACAACATTATTTAAAATATCTGTCTGTCATTCTGTTTGTATCCGCTAATCTCCAAAACAGCTGGACCGATTTTCAAATTTTTAATTTTTTTTTGTCTTTCTGTCTGTATCCGCTAATCTCTAAAACGACTGGACTGACTTTGATTAAAGATGAAAATGAAAGCGATTTTTTATTACATCAGCTGTCTGCCAGTAAAAGTTTCATCAAAATCAGTCAAGTCGTTTCAGAGATTAGCGGATACAGACAGACAGACAAAAAAAATTAAAAATGTTATTTTGGTATATGTACCTTGTAATCATACATATGCATTTAGTAAAAGGGGTTATTTTAATATTACATAAAGACAATTTTATTTATTTGTATAGATATTTGATTTGAGGTATCCTTCAGATGGTAAAATAACGACATACAGTGATATTTATACAAAACTGCAAGGTATTCCTTACGTTTTATATGTAATATATATGTTCCAAAATGGATAGTCACCAAAGGTCAGTTTTAATAGATCGCTCCAGCGTCACCTATGTCTCATCGTTTATCCTTGTCTCGGCAAAACCCATTGAGATGAAAATAATGACGTGTTACATCAGAAATTACTATTGATATATGGTTCTCGTTGGGTTTAAATTTTAATGACGTCAAAATCATTTTTACGCCCTCGGTTTTATTTAAAGTATCGAATGAAATTATATTGCATTTTATATATTAATAAAATATAAAATATAATGTATATATGTATACATCAATGTGCTTATAATATATTCTATTGTGTATATAAATAACAGTTATCTTACTATAGCTATTAAGAGGGGGCGTATGCTCATTAACTGGTTTATTTTTAAACATTCAACTTACTAGAGATACTAGGTGGTAGAGTCTTGCAACGACTCGCCCGGATTGGTACCGCCGCTTTACCTATTGCTGCCACAATAGCGTCAGTGCTCGGCATTGTCGTTTTCTGGTTTGGAGAGTAGGGTAACCGGTAAACTGACTTATGGAAGAGGATAACCATCCAAGCCTCAGATTGCCAGCGCACCATTTCCACCTTTGGTGTCTATAGGCGACGTGTATTTCTTACAATTAGGAAATCTCGTCTGCATGTTTGCCTTCCATTATCATAAAAATAAATAAATATCGTCATATCTCCAAAAGGGTAGGCAGAGGTACATACTACACGCACGATTAGCCAACGGTATTAGCTTCCATGATGACGGGTGACATGTCCGTCGCCATATCTAACACAAACTTAATTCTAGGCAACGTTATCTTTTTTTAGATAAACTGAAAAATTCTTACTCAAAGTTGTCCTGAAATCGAACCCGGGACATGTGTCAAATTTAAACACTGACTACGATCGACCATAGGGGCGACATTTTTTCTTACAACGTAACATAAATAATAAACACAAAAATAAAATTATTATATATCTTATTTTTTCTCAAATGGAAAACCCCAAATCACAACATCTAGTCACAGATTAAAAAAGGAAAATACGATAATCCTTCATAACTTCACTTGTTTTGAATATAAAAACTTTTTCATCAAGATTACGGTATTTTTAAGGTCATTTATGTGATGTGTAGTTTGTACAAGCTGCGCCCGCGGCTTCGTCCGCATTTTTAAGGAATTAATTTATTTTATACATTTCTAAAATTAAATTCTAAAACAAAAGTTGCCTAAGCCGTTCCTTACTAAATTAGCTGTCTGCCCGTGAAAGTCCCGTCAAAATCGATCCAGCGGTTACAGAGTTAGAAATTGTTGTTTTGGTATATTATGTGCCTTGTAAATATACATATGCACTTAGTGAAAATCAGTTATTTTAATATTACATACAGACATTCCAAGTTTATGTATTTGTTTTGAATATAAAATATTTTTTCATCAAGATTACTGTGTTTTTTAAGGTCATCTATGTGATGTGTTGTTTGTATGTCATTGTTCATATGGATCCATGATATCATACTCAAATCAGGAGGAAAATACGTCTAGGCCATGGTTCAACGACCTCAAATAATCTCCATACAAGGGACATTTGCAAGAACCAGTAGTTTAACGGAAATTAAACATGCCAAAAACGTCTGTATGTGTACTCAAGTGGGTGTACTATGAGGCACTGGGTAAATATCGCTGATTCATTTAAAGTTCTTGTATTATATAATCTTTATGAATAACTAGCTTTTGCCCACGACTCCGTCTGCGTAGGATATGGTCCCGTAGCAATTAACCTATGTCATAAAAAAAACCATGTTAGTGTTTCTATCACAAAAACATTTCAGACTGTAAACTATATTTTATCTAACAAAATTTTGTCACGATCAGTTCAGTAGTCTTAGTGTGAATACAGACAGATAGACAGACGAATGTTCTAAAAACTTTTTAGTCACTAGCCTATTTTTTTAAATATCATCAATGTATAGAATTCACTCTCCTACATTTTTATTAAATGTCTATAGAGAATATAAACAGAACATTGATAGTCTAGTGGTACGCGCTTCTAACTTACATTTCGGTAGTCCAAGTTCGAACGCCGACATATACCAATGATTTTTTTTTAACTTCAGTAAGTTTCTGAGTCCCCTTACGAATTAGAGAAAATATCTAGAGGAAACCCGGATTCGTAAATTCCAATTTCAGCTAATCTAGGCTTTGGACTTCTTTTCGATTCAGAGGTCAGATGGTAGTAGCACTGTGTAAAACCCGATATCATCTGATACAGAAATGACAAAAAGATACGTCGAAGATATTATTTTAGCTTTGGTTGAAAAATTATATCAATGTTTAATTAATCTGTGGAACCAGTTGGTTTTTTTGGGAGCGGGAAATAGGCCCACAGATATCGTGATAATAGGAAATACCCGCGGGTTATAAAGGCTAAAAATGTTACTCATAATTTACTTAGTGCTCTTAGTTAATTTTCCGAATATTCCAAACCGAAACACGACAACATTGAGCACAGATATTACAGCAGTTTGGAATAATTATAACAAAAAGTAATGCCTTTTTTGAGTCATGATGCTAGTGACAAGTCCATGTGGTAATAGACAACCGTCATCATACATCATCATACCGTAAGTCAGACTATGCTACTTTTCGGCATGGATTACTATAGTGGTGAGCACTAACGGTACTGGCACTGAAAGTCAGGGTGATACCAATCCGGGAGTCCATCTGGTAAAGATTTTTTCTCTACCTACTCTAATATCATGGCCTTGTATACTTTCAAATACGTTGTTTATTATTTTGGGCCTATTGTTTCCGCTTCTTAAAGCATCTTCAGGGTCATTATACTTTTAATTTACACTGACATTTATAGTTTATATTTTGAGTGATCTTGAACTATATAATCTGTGTTTCGTAAAAATGTAATGGCACTGAAGATGCTTTAAAAAGCAAAAACCGGAAGGCTGTAAAAAACTATATATTAATGTCAAAGTTGACGAGTGACTTTTTTTTAGAATATAATTCTGCAAATTAGAACAAAACCCCAAAAAGTAAGTTGGTAGATAATTATAATTTACTTTTAAAAATGAGAAGAAAAAAATTAGTCGCTAGTTTTAATAAAATAATTTATTGATTTTAAATTAAACATGATGAAGTTTTATATATTTTTTACACTTTTGAAAATGAAACTTAATTATATATGAAGTTACTTTTTTAGGAATCGATTACAAAGATGTACTTCCTCTGTGGTCTTATGGTACATCCTTCGGACTTTTCGATTGTCCAGGTTCGAACACCGCCATGTAACTACCAAGTCTTCTAACTTAAGTAGGTACTTACATTTTCTGAGGGCTCTTACGGTAAAGGTTAACATCGTGGGGAAATCCGGAATTTCCACCCGATCGATATGGCAACGTACTTGTATAAATCTAATACCGTCGGCTGATCGTTGTATACGTACCTCTCCCTAACTTTCAAAGATATGGGCGTGAACATATTTAATTTTATTCATTTTTACCTGCGGGATATAGAGCCTTAACACTTTACATACGTGTTACTTATATGAGGATCTTAGATTTCTTAGTTCTTCTCTTTTTATTTTATAGCATAAGACAGCGAAGAGGCACACGGGTCTCCTAATGGTAAGAGACAACCGTGGCCTATAGACACCATAGATGTTGTAGGTGCGCCGCTGCCCTGTGGTCGGGCTGTTAGA
>DVZL01001606.1:0-17213 GCA_018236625.1 Lasaia peninsularis
TCCTCAGATCTCAAGGTAGGTCGCGACGTACCTTGAGTTTTGACAGTTCGTCCCTCAACACACCTCGACTCGTAAGAGAAATCTCCTCAAGTCGAGGATGTTTTTGACAACTACGAATAAAATTTTCCTCAAGTAAGGATGAGTCGAGTGGAGGAAACGTTGAGGAAACGACTAAGAATACGGGTGTAAGTCTGTCTATTTGTCTGTACCCGCTAATCTCTGAAATGGCTAAACGGATTATTACACCAGCTATCCGTCAGTAAAAGTCACGTCAAAGTTCAATATTATCAAATCTAATATCAAATTTTAATATTACATACAGACACTCTAATTTTATTTATTTGTATCGATTCCCAACAGTTTTGCAATGTTGCCATTTTAAGTAAATTACTCTGTTTATAAATATAAACAGCCTTAAATTAGTTTGATATTACCTAGGACAGATGAAATAATTAATTATTTATCTTTTTTTTAATTACATATATATAGTACATGTATAAATAAATTATTGTGTATAAATACTTATGGATTGATTCATTTAATTATCTTTGCAGACAAATAAAATTGAAGCGTCTGTAAAATTAACATAATCGCTTTTTACAGAATGCATATGAAAAGCTAGATGTGAATCTATACCGGCTAATCTCTGTTACTTTCACTGGCAGATATGACAAGAAGTAACTTAGGCAATTTGAACTTAATTAAATTCAAATGCGGACGAAGTCACAGGCACACCTAGTTGTATATAAAATCTCACATAGATCAAACAGCTGACAGTGACACCACGCCCTATTAACGGAAGATGCACGTGTTACGCAAACCTCGTGCACAAACGGCACACCCTCACATATCAGTTAAATTACTATTGCGTGATACGTAGCCTGGCGAGTGGCGATTACTTCAACTATTGGAGTGCGATATTCATTTCATCTTATGTACTAACAAATATTATATACGAAAGGTTATACGTATTATAGAAAAAAAAAAGAGTAGGGAGGCTTTAATTTGATTGCCGGGAAGTTTGTTTTGCCGTTTCTTCTTCTGTCCGGCTAGGTTTGGAAACGGTGGTAGTTTATTGTAGACAGGGTTAAAATAAGTAGTTTTTACAATTAATAATTAAATAAATACAAATTATGTATTAAAACATTTGCACACCACATTGTGATGTAGAATATGTTGGTATAATTAAAACTTTTGTTTTGCAACAACTTTTTAATACACATATTCGGCAAATTTTCATTTCAATAAAGAAAATAAGTGAATATATTATTTTTTTCAGTTTATATGAAAAACTTAAAATAGCCTGAGATTGATATTTTTGCCCGATATGATGACAGATTTGCCACCTAATATATAAATATTGCGTGGTAAGTATTAGTTCCACGAATATAGTATTCCATACTTGTCTCAGTTAATCTACACTTATAACAAAGGTGTAAAACTGGTATGTACGATGAAAATATTCCAGAGAATTGTAATACGCCGACTTGGACTTTAAGGTCTTACTGGTGCTTTTTTACAAAGACTAATTGCTTTTTGCGATATCTACGGTATTTGTAACTTATCCTAATTACTTCTTTCTGACATACCTTCAATTTATAAATATAGTTTATTATTTTATATTATCCGTTAAATATAAATATAAAGCAGTATTTAAATGTAAACTTACATCAGTGTGAAATGTACCATCTTGGAGTGTTCTTTAATAGCCCCGCTTATTTCTCCGCTACAACTGATAACCTACACTACCATAAGATAAAATCGGAAATAAGATATGATGTATTTATTTAATAGATATCAAAACTAACCTTTAATTAACAAACAATGTAGTTTATACCATTACTATCATAATTTAGGCTTTTCACCGTTCGCTGATATTATATTATAGTAACGAATAGCAAAGTACTCAGATCTTAGTAAGTAAATTGATTTTTCAAATAAGTTACCCTAACCCACACACACTGAAGCACGAGAATGGTTAGCATTGCCGCTAAGGCGGTAGTATACTATGCATGTAGTAGCACTTTCAATACCGATGAATGATCCGCTGATATCCCTACTATAACCATATACATGTATAGGTCTATCGCAACTTATACTCCAAGTTACGTAATTTGCAATCACCATGCATCGTTACCACGCCTTTATGCAATATTCACATCATATTGTATTAGAAGCGGATACTTTATATAATATGAAAACCGCTCCGCTTTAGTCGCCGCTAAAACTACTACCACCACGCCATCTGAAGATGAATCGTGTTTTAAGTTACATAATCGGTAATTGTGTAACATCACCACGCCCGTATGCAGCATATAGATTCTCTAAAAAGAAAACATTGCTTAAACCAACTGCAAAAAATTTTAGTATGTATAACGAGTCAAAGAGTGCACAACCCAAAATTAGGCGCCATAAAAAGATAAAAAATGAAACAGTAACGATGAGCTATATAGTAGTGTCAATAATTAATTTGAGTCAATACAATTTTGATTTAGATTGCAAATTTTATACTTTAATTTATATACTTTTATATTTATACTAGCTGACCTGGCGAGCTTAGTACTGCTTACAACCTGTAGGAATATGTCAATGAATATCATATTACCTTTTAGCTAAACTAATTAAAGCTTTGATGAACATATAATACGTACCAAAAACTGTAATATAATTACAAGCGCATCATCAACATTTTGACATACATTTTAACGAAGTTCCGTGTCACTAGTTAGTTATAAGTTATTTAGAAAAAATCTATACACATCTCATATGTATATTGCGTATATAAATAAAAGGGAGCTTTGTTAGTTACACTATTTATAACTCAAGTTGAGGAAGTAGCTCAGAACCACCGGACGTGGACTTATTATCACAATCATTTCCGTTCCGTTATCATGAAATTTCGTATGCATATCGGGTAGCTATTCTTAGCTACCCGATATGCACACGATTAACGTCTGTTTTCCATACCTTAGGGGACTCCCGCTTAAATACTCGCTAGAACTCCCACCCCACACTTTCTGAAGATGGTTCGTGCGGCAAGTTACGTAATCTGTGATCGTGCACTAGCACCACGCCTTTATACTGCGTTCACTACATATTGCTATTAGCCAATTTCAGAGTAAACTTATATTATTGTCGTGGAAGATGCAAGATCACGACAAAGACGTGACATGAAGGCTTAACAGCTTAAGATCCCAGGATAGCAAAGCGACTTAATCATCACTGGTCTATAGGTCACATCTATAAGTGACGTGTAATTAAATTATTAAATCGTGATTTTTAGATACGATAAGTTTTTTAATGTTTTTTATAAGACAGCGAACACGCACCCAATGTGCATGTTCGCTTTCTTCTGATGGTAAGAGACAACCACGGCCGTATGTACAAATCTACCGGCTAGGGTAGCCGATAAACTTGTACATACGGCCGGCCTTTCGGACCAGTTACTATAGCAGCAGGAATAGGTAAGGCGGTGTATTTCTACCAAGCTATACGGCACTCTACCACCAGTGTTTTAAGTGAGCCTTGAAGAAAGTTAAACTAAGCTCGCCTCTGATGAATTTGTTTATTTAATATAGTATTTGTCATTGGTATTCGTATGTTATATCTAAAAAAATACTGAAGACTACTCTAAGAAATTAATGGATCAGATTTATATTTGATATGTCCCTTATCCCAGAAGACGTAAGCAGAGGTACAGACTATTATTCACCCACTACAGAGCTGACAATATTAAGTTCAATAATGTGACAGGTGAGAAAGTCCGTCGCCATATCGTGCGGTAATCGCCCACTCAACGTTATGTTTTTCAGATCAACTGAAAAAAACTCATACAACAACCCCACCCGGGAATCGTGTTTGAAAGCTGGACTCCGACTACGCTCGACGACGGAGGCGATTATGACATTAAATTTCCACCAATGGACGATCACTACTGGTAGTAAATAATAATTACTTATATCGCAGCCACAATTTCACGCTCTACCAGTCGCGCTATAAAAACACATGTGTAGTGATGTAATTATATCATCAATACAATTATATCGACAATTTTAAAAGAAATCCCAACTAATATAATACAAAAGTTTGTATCTGTATGGTCCGTTTTTACGTCAAACCGGTTAAACCAATTATTATGAATTTTGGTACAGAAATAGAGTTAGTGGAGGGTCATAGGCACAAAACTTCAATATGCAGGAGAAGCCGCGGGCAACATATAAATAAAAAAGAAAAACGAGAAAAGCAAAGATTTATAAGCGTTAAAACGCATCTTCAAAACGTATAGCTATTCTAAAGTGCAACTTTCCGAAACGAAAAAATCATATTTCGGCAATGTATGTTAAAGGTTTATTGCTTTGTGGTGTTTTAAAATCACAGGGTTTTTTTTTATTAAAACATTTAACTGATTATTAAAACCTTTAAAAATATCTAAACACGCGACCCTATTACCCATTTCTTGCATTTCATTACTTTTTGTCAACATTTGTGCATAAAGTATGTCTAATCCAGTGGAATGAGGTTAATCGATTTTCTGGGGATTCCCCCGTCTAAAAAAGCTGAACTGACACAGAACTTCGTCAAAATGTAAAACATGTTGATGATGCGCCCGTAATTATATAGTTTATCCATGTGCGTCAAGATACTTTATACAAATTTTAGATATATGTATATACTAATTTTCATAATAATCGGTTGAGCAGTTTTTGAGTTCATCGATGACATACAGATAAATATTCATTATCATAATTTAACGATATCGACTAAAATAATTAATTTTATCGACAAATCCCCACACTAAGGGCGCAACGCGGGTGCGGCCACTTTCGTAACTTCCGATGTTTCCTACATTTGGCTCTAGATACTCTAGACTCGTAGTGGAAAATTATACGCTAGTTTTGCCATATTCTTTTATTAATCATATGCCGTAGGTTGTGATTTAATT
The DNA here is from genome assembly GCA_018236625.1 of Lasaia peninsularis. Taxonomy (NCBI): domain Eukaryota; kingdom Metazoa; phylum Arthropoda; class Insecta; order Lepidoptera; family Riodinidae; genus Lasaia; species Lasaia peninsularis. The sequence goes on from DVZL01001606.1 coordinate 4,943, forward strand.
CAAAGGAGCTTTAGATTTGAGTTTTCTCAGATATTCTAACAAAATCTATGTTTGAAATTCAAAATCTAACTAGAAGTCGGTCCTAGCAACGCCCTCCATCTTGTATGTCAATGAGGTTAGCTTTGTGTCCCAGCTCCTCATTGTTGAGGAGCTCCCTCAGTGAAGGCCTGCACCTTATCCTAAATAAATATAATATTATATAGCAGAGGTGTATTCACAAGATTAGCCGATAATGTGATAGACAGCAAGTCCGTTAAAACTATCGAAAATCATAAATTATTTTTTGTACTAATCATGGTCTATGTTTTATCATAGGGTTATGGTAGTACAAGTATTCTAGGTTAAAAATATATTTTATAGTTAATTAGAAACTAATTCATATTAGAGTAAGACATATCTACTTCAGTAAATAATCTATGACGAATCCGCAAATATAGTGCCACCAACTTATCTGTTCAGTTGCCGGGGTCAGTAGTGTCGCGTTTAGTGTTGCTATTTAATCTATCGCTTTGTAATTGAAGAATAAATGGTTCATCTAAATAGCCATCCTTTTTCCTATACTCGTATTCATTTTTTTTTATATGGTTACAATGGTTTTTTCCATTCTGCTGGAGTAATTATATTCAATGCATTTTCAATTAATTGGGGCATTTCGGCATTGGACTTTCCAATATTATGCTCCGCGACATTTCTTTTCAATGAGTTCCATATCATTTCAATGGGGTTTAGGTCGCAATGGTACGGAAATCCTATTTTGTGCAACAGTTTTCTAGGTGTTTCATATTTACCCTGGAAATTAATTACTTCTCTCAAAATGTTCAATAATTTGACATTGTTGGAATCTCTTTCTTCACTGAATAAAATTCATGTACCTACTTTCTGTCTTATTACTCCAATTACCAAATTATTTACACCAATATCAAAATCATCAACTTCTACTTTCCTAGTTTTCTATTGCTATGCTTGCCAGGAGTTAAATTTTAGTATTGCTTATAAGAGCTAGATATACTAGAACACCCATGATTGGCCAAGGTATTAATGTATGGTGACAATAATTTTATCTATAGATACAAATTAATAAAACGGAATTTGTTTTAAATTTAAATATTTGTGTGCTACATATACTAAAATAAGATTTTTTAGAATTTTTGACTGTCTGTCTGTTTGTTTGTACTCGCTAATCTCTGAAACGGTGGGACAGATTTTGTCAGGACTTCCACTAGCAAACAGCTGATGTAATAAAGCTTAGGCTACTTTTATTATAGAATTTAATTTTAAAAATGTGTTTATGAATTGTTTAAGCGTGAAATTCCTTACCTACAAAATAAACAAAATTTAGAGTTTGAGTATAAAATATTATAATTAAATAAAAACGCGGACGAAGTCGCAGGCATAGCTATTTATATACCGGTAGACTTGCACACCAGGCCTAACACCCCGACCACAGGACAGCGACCCACCTACAACTATAGTGTCTATAGGCCACGGTTGTCTCTTACCATCAGGAGAACGCTTTTTTATGGGAAAATTGTTTTGTTAGTTTTATTGTCTGCCTACTCTCATGAAAACATGCATTACATCTTCAGTTTGGTTACATTAATCACGAAAAAAGAAGCTTTTCTTGTAATAATATTGTGAAAATTATTCAATTGAATGTATCAAAATATAACCCTTAATGCTAATATAATCATATTTTTCGTGCTTAGCGCGTGAATTATCAAAGGGCAGAATTTTTTCTTACATACAATAATTATTTTGTAAAAACAAAGCCTCTTTTTTAAAAAGTACCCTATATTTTATTCTTATATATAAGCTTTATTGCTGTAAAGTTTCATTCAAATTCGTCTAGTAGTTTTTTTCGTGAACGAGTAACAAACATACATCCAAACTTTTGCATTTGTAATGGGATCATTTAAATTTCAATTATGGAACGCGTCAGTTTGAAAACTTGAAACTGTTCCAAAGCATTTTTTATCTCAGCAGCTGCTGTCAAAAAAACTAGAAGAATTTCTGAACTGGTCAAGTGTGAATGAATCCATGGCGATCAAAAAACACCCTGACATTGCCTAACGGAATGGTACACGTGGGCGAAAGCTAGTTTCCAGCTAAATCCATAAAGCTGGTTTTCAGGGCCATCCAGTAATATTACACCTATATTTAGGTATAAATAAATAGTCAAGCGTGAATCGAAGATGCATTTACGGGTTCTGTAGCATTAAGATTAGTTTTTTAGGAAGCAATGTTACGACCTCATTTTTAAATTTTTATACACAACGGGTAAATAAGGAACCCTATTAATAAGACTCTGCTGTCTATATATCTGCCTGTGACCAGTTTGTATCTCATAAACCACGAGAGCTACACATTTGAAATTTCACAAATTATGTTTTTGTGTTGTGGCTATAACAACAAATACTAAAAACAAAATAAAATAATTATAAAAAAAAAACCTTCAAGTGCAAGTCGGACACGCGCACGAAGGGCCCCGTATCATCTATAAAAACGGCAGGTAAAATCACGTTTGTTGTATGGGAGCACCCATATCATATTTTTATTTTTATTTTTAGTATTTGTTGTTATAAAAGCAACAGAAATATAATATAATCTGTGAAAAGTTCAACTGTCTAGATATACAAGCAGACGGACGGACGGACAGACAGTTAGACAGATTTACGTAGACAGAGAGTATCAAGTGCCAAAGGTCACGATTCCTACAAACTCCAGCATCTAACTTCCTATATTTCCTGCCTTCCGCCACATTCATTACTCTCTTTATACATACACGTTGGATTCAAAGATTCTCGACACCACGTTAGGAATTTATACGTGAACTATTTGGTCGTGGAATGTCAACCTAAGTTTACAAATGAGTTACTAATCTAAGACTAGGGACCTTTTGCATTGTATTTTGTATACCTCAAACTGGAATACAAGAATGGCGGGCACCGAAGAGAAGTTTACAGTGTGATAAGCGAATTTAATAAAATAAACGTTAAGTTATATTTGTCTGAATATTGATTTTAATATACGGAACCCTAAAAACAATTGTGCATGTTACGACGTCTATTCGCAGATTCGGTTGATATTTCCTTACGGCAAATACGCTAAAGTACGTAGCTAGGATCTAAGGTGTACGCACTACTATAAGAAACCTATTCACTCTTATTTTTGAACTAAAATAGTTAATACATCTTTAGTTATCGTCAAGATATCGGCACAAATAGAAGCAACAAACAACTTATTTTAAGTTATCGCTATCTTTTTTTAGTGCAAGTAAAAAAAGGGATAAACAAGTTCAATTTCAAAAGAATTTTAATCTGCATCTCGAAATGCATTGATTAGAAACCAATTTATTATGTCCTGACTAATTTGACATGACAAAAAAAATATCTTTCTATTCTGTTTTTTATTGTATTGGCGTTTTTTAGATTAAACGATGTATATCAGAATTTGCATCAATCTCTAATATTTTTCAATGCTAACATTTATTAGAATTTAACACGTTTTAACGAATAAACATATCTAACCACATCGACTAACCGCGAGGCTCGGGTTCAATTCCCGACGGGGACAGGCATTTGTGTGATGACCATAGATGTTTGTATTTCAGGGTCTGGGTGTTTATTAAATTTATTCTTGTATTTATTTAAATATTTCTATGTATTAGTATCGTTGACTAACACCCAAAAACACAAGCATTTAATTTGCTTACTTTGGGGTTAGATCAATTTGTGTAATTAGTCCAGTAATATTTATTTATTATTTATTTATTATTTCAACGATTTTAGTCAAAAATAATGTTTTTTGTATAAAAATCTACATTCTGTTGGTTTAGTAGTAGAAGTAATAAGGTTAGACATATAAATCAAATTCAAAATTTTGTTTATTTCATTGATATTTTGTTTATTTCGTTGACAAAGAATCTAACACTTAAAACAAGTCATAAAATCATATTTACATTGAAAACAAACTTATCATAAAAAGACTCGTAAGATGATATAATACATTAAAAAGTGAAAAATATTGTCATTTTTATATTTTATATCTTCGAAAACAGGGAAAAACATAATTTAAAAAAATATGTATTTTAGGACGTCAATATTTTAAGATCCAAGATTTTGATAAATTAGAATTAAAATAATATTGACTTATTAATGCCAAAATTTGTAAATATTATATCAAAGTTGATTCGATAACAATACTTCAGTTTAAGGAATGACATTAGACTCAAAAAACTTCCTCATGAACTGAACTTTGTGAAAAAAGTTCAGTTGGTTAATTTAATAAGATAAATTAGTTAAGTAATATAGAATAGACCATCTGCCTCCTTACTAGGCAGCATAAGTTACACTAGGTTATTACCAACAAGATCACTGGTGGTTGAGTGTCTTGCAGCAATTACTTCGGGTAGGAATCCACCGCCTTATCTATTCCTGCAGCCATAATGACGTCATGTTCCGGACTGAAAGCCAGGGTGGCCGATAGATGTGTACATCAGGCCTGTACAACACCCTGGCCATAAGTCAGCGACACGACAACATCTATATGACTATGCTTGTCTCTAACCATCAGGGAAGCCCTTTATTATCTCATTAAGAAAATTACGAATCCGGTTAGTAGTCCTGGAGATTTTACGTATTCAGCGAATGCACTCCACATCTGACTTTTGCAAAAATTATAAAACATTGGGCATGTCTCTTTATTACTAACTAGCTTTCCGCATTTTAATAACACGAACAACTTTCAAAGAGTTTTTTTTCCGATTTACAATACTTATTGCGTAAAAACATACCCTCTTTTCACGTAGTCGGTTAAAAAATAGCCTCTGTTCTTCCCCAAGGTCAACTCTATCTCTGTACTAAATTTCATCGAAATCGGTTCAGTGGTTTAGGCGTGAAAGCGTAACAGACAGGCAGAGTTACTTTCGCATTTATAATATTAGTACGGATAGGTTTCTACACAATTTAATAGAAAGTATAAGTGGATATTCTTAAGGATAAGAAGTGTTTACGATTTGTAATAATTCGTGGACAACAGTAAATAATTATGGAATAATACACCTATTACAGCCTTTTCTAACTTATTCAGAAACAACTGATTCAAAGTGTAAGAGAAGTGGTCAAGGAGTGTCCAAGGTCACTTATTATATTGGACGAGATCCATGAGATGTGCTCATCCGTACTGGACGCTATCAAGCCCCTGTTCGACCATTACCACGAAGTAGATGGAGTTGACTACAGGTAATGTGTCTTACTGATCTAGAATTAGGTAATATACAGTCCCCTATGGACATAACCCCAATAAGGCCCGATAAGATCATATTTCTATCCTAATCTTATTTTTTTAACTGAGGCAGAAACTTTAGGCAGCTTTTCCTATCCTGATCTGAGTTCTCTGCGTAGAATAGAATCTGCCTCCTGACAAAAAGGCAAAGACCTATTATTATGAAATTATTTATCGTCAATATTCAGCTGTTGAATTCGATTTATTCTTTTTTTAAGTTTTGCTGTAAATCATTTTTAAGTTTTGCTGTAAATCATTATTTTCTTATTAATCCACGCGGTAAAATTTTGTTTTAGGCAAAGCATCTTTATATTTATTTCTAATACAGGTGGAAAAGAAATAGCTTCTAACTTATTAGAACTATATGATTCAGGAATAAAACGGTCAGAAGTTGAGTTTCGTAATTTTGAACCAGACTTAAGAAGAGTAGCTTATAGTACAGGTACCTACTGAGTATAATTTTCTACTAAGTTTATTGAAATTTTATAGTTTTTTTGAAATAAAACCCAATGGGTAATTACTTTTTAAGCGACTGAAATGAGGGGCTTCCCCATTCGGCAATGTGCTTTTGTATGTTCGTTACACTGTTATTCCGCCAGTTGGGCCATACGTCCACATGGCAGTTGGGCCATAAGTACATTTTTTCCCAGCGAATCAAATCAGTTGTGTCTCAAAAGTACCCACGGCACAACCAGGGTTTCGAGTTTTCGTCAGTTGGGTCATAGGTAAGTACATTTTTTCCCGGAACGGACTAATTGGTTGTGTAGGAGAGAATCAAAAGTACCTACGGCACAACTAGTTAGGCACAGTAGTTGTGTCTTGGGTCCGGAAGGCTGCCCAAGAAGTGTATGTTACTTTGCTGCTCGACTGAGTCATAGTAAAACTGTTGCCACGTCATCAAGATCGTAGATGAAATTGCGGGTGTAGCAAGTCTATACAAATAATATGATTGGAGTGTCTGTATGTATATTTACAAAGTAAATATATCAAAAAACATTTTTTAGAATTTTTGTCTGTCTTGTCTGTACCCGCTAATCTTTGAAAAGGTGGGCCGATTTAGACGGGACTTTCACTGGCAGACAGCTAATGTAATAAGGAACGACTTAGGCTACTTTTATGTTGTAAATTGTATAAAATAAATAAATTAAATAAAAACCGCGAACGAAGTCGCAGGCACAGTTTGTGATTAATAAGTTTTTTATGTACAAGACGAGGTGATACTAAAATTGAAGTTCGTTTTTGTATCCTTTAATGTATTTTGACATTTCAAACAGCTAAATTATTTGTATCTGTTAAGTTAGCACTTAATCCCTAAAACCAAGTAGTTGTAAATAGATCTACATAACTTCAGGTGGTTTTGAGAGAGCTGCAGCAATCGCCAATCACCTTATAGACCACTACATTCCGTTCCTGCCGCTGGAACAACACCATGTTGAAAAGTGTGCTTTAGCTGAATTTCGCGAAAATGGAGTAACCCAACCTACTAAAAGAATGTTGGCGTAAGTAAAAATGATTTCTCATTTAAATCATAATAAATATAAAAAAAATTATTAAATCTAAATTTTATCAAAACGGTTGTAACAAAATTGCAGAATATGTAGATCATAAAAATGATTAATTGCTGTTCTTTCAATCTCTTTTATTGTTGCATAATTTAAAATTAATGTACTTAGAAAATAAGAAAAAAGATAAGCCCACTGAGTTTCTTTTGCCGGATCTTCTCAGTGGCCGCTTTCCGACCCGGTGGTAAATTTTGAAATAATATGTATATTCACAAAAATTGCTTGCAAGGTTTATGTGAAAAAATGTTTTCTATTCAATTAGTTACCTACCCTCCAACCGAAATACGTCAATGGGCACTGACCATATATTTGCAAACAATATTAAATTGAATGTTCTTGTAAGATCTAGACTAAATCTTTGTAGAAGCCTTCGGAACGGGTTTTAAAAGTTTTTTTTTTTATTTAATGCTTTTTGTTTCAGGGAAGCTCTGTCAGTGATTGTGTATGTTCCCGCTGACCGACCGATCTTCGCCAATAATGGTTGTAAAAGATTATCCAAACAAGTGCCGTTTATTATTGAAAAGTATAAAAGTAAAAAAAAAATCGAATTATAAGATGAAATAGTTTTATTGTATAACAAGTGTTGTTGCTCTGCTGATTAACAAAAGTATGATATTAAATTTTAATAAGCATCCAATATTTCCAAATCTAAACATAAAGTTGTAGATCTTTTTATTGTTTACGACTTTGCCATTCAACTTTTATCATTAGGACTTTAGGTTTTGCCGAAAATCAAGATAAACCCTTAAGAATCCCCCCCTTCCACTTCACGACATGTAATCGAGCGTGATTTTTTTCTTTCTTTTATAGCATATTCTTTGTTTCCGTTTTTTACTTTTAGTCAAGGTATCGGCACTAGTCTATATGAAAAAAATAAAAAATCTTAATATTTTTTCCGAGACATTTCTTCCAAATTTACTTTAGTAAGACTTTTTATACAATAACTGCTTGCGTACAATAAACAATTATACAAATTATTAATATTAATAATGGGCAGTTTTTTTATTATTTAGGAATGAACTAAATCACCTCTCAGTGTTGTCTCATAAGTGCTCTGTGTGACTACTTTCAGCCGTATCCTATTTCTACGTACATCTTCACGCCAGGTCCGTTGAGTGGGAGGCAAATTTTTATATCAGATGATACAAGAGCTCAGCTATCTGATCTTAATAGAGATTATAAAGAGAAAACAGGCCTAATCCTAAATCAAATCGAATTCCAATGCGAGTTTCCACACGATAATAATAATAAATATCCGTGGACAAATTACACAAATTGATCTAAACCCGAAGTAAGCGAATACTTAAATAGATACCAGAATAAATTTTAATAAACATCCAAAACTGAAAATACAGAAACGTACTATTAAGATTTTCAAACAAAGCGAGATTTGTATCAGGACTATCGGAATGAAAATCCGAATCACTAACCACTAGGTTACCGAGACTCTCAATATATTTTTTATCTTTCGCTTTGATGCAATATAAGAAACGTGCAAGCGATTAAGCGTTTGACAGTTAAAACAATAATGTCTGAAATGTCAACTCCATATTTAATAAAAATTATAATTTAATGGTTTGTTGTACATGACAAAAATGCAATAATAATTAGGCAGCATATGGATCTTCATGGGAAGCTAAAGATTTTTAGAGATTAACCTCCTAACAAAGATCAATACACATAAGTAGTATTGCCAACTCACTCTAGACTGGGCAATCTATCTTTCTTGTGTAGTTGACAAAGTTGACAAGCCGACCTTGTGTTAGTGAGATATATGTTTAACATTAGGAATAGGACTATGTTAAAGGTGCAATCTCTAGATCATATCTTTGGCTTGATGAGAAGATCTTTGTGTGTTAAGTGATGTTAAAGGGTTCAAACAAGCAACAATTTTGTTTTCAATGTTTTGATATAACTTTGTTCCCTATTACTAGCAGTAAAACTTTTATATGAAATAAATTATCAAATAAAATATTCTTTATAACATAGTAACTTAAATAATCACTCCTAAAATAAATAAATGACTAAAATATACACTTTTACTCATCGTTGGATAAGAACTTCAACACAAGCACATATGCAAAAAGTTGTCAGGGTAGCTTAAGTGTTCTGAGAGCCATTGTAGAGGAGTGTCTGCCGGTAAGATTACTCCATGTGTTCGTAATTTAACTGGAAATAGAAAAAAAAACTATAAACTTCAAATATTGAAGGAGGCATCGGACACTTCAATTTGGTGAACCAAGAAAATTTTATATTTCACATAAGACCAAGTTCCCTTCATGTTATAATAATATCTAGCGAGTGACACTTTGAAAAAATCATTGGTGGGACAAAATTTTTTTGTTTTTTTTTAATAAAGTAAACAATTACAATAAAAATATACAGCTTAGTAATTTTTTTTTTCAATAGCCAAATTGACGTGTTTTGACTTCTTCTGCCTTATACTCTAGTCATAAAAATAAGTAAGTAACTTTTTTTTATAGTATAAGACAGGCACACGGATCTCCTGATGGTAAGAGACAACCGTAGCCTATAGACATCATAGATGTTGTAGGCCCGCCGCTTAGACCTTATGTGCAAGTTTACCGGCTACCCTATACTACATACTACTACATTGTATAAAACAAAGTCGCTTCCCACTCTTGTCTGTTCTTATGTATGCTTAGATCTTTCAAGGCTACCCAATCGATTTGGATGCGGTTTTTTGATAGATAGTGATTCAAGAGGAAAGTTTAATTGTTACACGCGTAATATACCCATGCGAAGCCAGGACAAATTATCATTAAAAAATAACTAGTCAAACTGCAGCTATTGAATATAAAAATTACAAAAACAAAACACTTTTTACACATACATCTTTGTAATTGTTTAATGACATGAATATTTTACTAGATATTTTGAGAATATATCGAACATCTACTCTATATCTTTACCGAGATCTAAATATGGATAGCGACCTCTATCGGTCAAGTTGGGTTATTAATTGTTATAAGCAAGCACCTTTAAATTTTTTCTTGTTGTTATAGTGGCAATATAAATACCTACATCATCTGTGAAAATTTCAACTGTCTAGCTATCATGAGATATAGCCTTATGACAGACGGACAGAGAGGTAGATATATAGATAAACAACAGTCTTAGTAGTAGGGTCCCATTTTTACACTGTGTGTACAGTAATATATCAGTATACATACCATCATGTTTATCAGGGTAGAGTTCCGATAGCATTTGTTGCATAGTTTTACGGCTTCCATCACTATTTTTAGGGCTTATTAATCTTTGGCTGCATGTTCCCTCTTCAGAATATATTCTAATTGGAATATGTTTAAAACCTTCATTGTCTCCGTGACTTTCCATCAGTCTTCTATTTATCGCCCAGAACTGGTCAAACTTGTCTAACAAAAGTTATAATTATAAATAATAGTATCAGAAAGCACTTTAAATTATGTTAAATTATTTTTTGCTATTTCTGCACATACAACTCGTGTCAATACAATGACAAAAAGTGTGTGTCATTGTTATGTTCCGGTGTAACAGAAAAGGTATCTGGTAAACTTGCTTAAGCAAAAGGCATAAGATTCCATCTCCAATTTGGATTTGAAAAACAATGTAGTATTGTACGCATTTATGGCATCACCATTAAGAGACAATACTAGATCTCAAGAATTGACAGAATTCAATCTTCAGCAACATTGCTTTTTGGATAAATTGAAAATATTCATAGAACAAGTTCTCCTACCAAGGAATTCTCCTCGGGATCATTTAATACCATAAATTAACTGAAGCCAAAAAAGTTAGAGAAACACTTTACACATATAGAAGCCAACAACATAAATGATTAAAACTGGACTCCACATATTTACCCTTACCTCATGTATATTCTAAAGATCATTGTTTGTGACCAAGAGATTTAAAAGAGACAACACTGTATTGCCAGACAACAGTAACAATAAACTCTAGGAGACTCCTTCAAGTATATTTTTATACATGACACTGGTATTATACCAGTGTCATAAATAAAAAAAACAACAACAAAAATATCAAATTACCGTTTTGCAAACCCAGCCAAAGTTGATTGTGATCCTTCTTTTGCATGGTAGACATGACTTGTCCTCTATGTTTAAGGACATCTGCTTCTTTCACTGTCGACATGTAGTGAGCCTCCACAATGTCCCTAAAGTTATATGTAATTATAAATCAAAGAAATATGGCTGTTTAAGTACTAAAATGATGAGACTTCATTAGGCTGCTAGTTGAAAAATAATAAAAAATATTGCCTAACGACATTATCATAAGATTTTTTTTCACAAAACTTCAGGATTGTAATGCAGTATATATGATTAATAAATAATTTAACATTTGTTTTAAAATGAAACAACGTCCTGAAACACTACTAGGGTAATTTAATTTCGCCATTTTTTTCTTTTCAGAAAACAACACTGCCTGTTTTTATATCAGCTTTGCTTCATTCAAGTTTTTGTTTTATATTAGGTAGTTTTGATTATTAACATCTGTGTATTAGGGCAATACAGTATCTAATACATAAATATGTTTGATTATTGCTTAAATATAATTATACAATTTGTAAAAACATACTTATTAGGGCAATGGAGCAAAATATGATCAGGAAACTTCGTAAAGTGCACAGTAAGTGTCCAGGGCAACTGTGGGTCATTCCCACAATAGAGATCATACAAAAAACCAATTGGTAAGTGCCATCTCAAAGGTTGACCATTGTAGTCAAGCCACATTTCATTATCAGCATTTTCTTGAGAAATAAATCTTAAAAAATGCCTTTTCATCTGAAACAGAATGATTCATGTCTTATAAAAGTACCTGCGTCTAAATAAGACCCATATTTTTAGTAGCACACAGAAGTCTACTTTTATAATGCTAGAACATAACAAACCATTAAAATAACTATACCTTATCAGTAACGAGCGGAAAATAACTTAATCTTGGAACCATGACATAAAAAGGATCTGGCTGTTGGATTTCCATAACTTCATCTTGATTTAATTGAAAACATATAGGTAATTTCCCATCCCAAATTTCTCGTAAAACTTCTCTATCGTTTGCCATTAGAAATAGAAGTAATTACTAATCACTAGAGAAACATCCAAGATATTTGAATTATAATTAACCACTCTCTGTTTTAATATTTGCGTCCAAATTGCAATAAACAAGCAATTAATTAACAAATAATAAATTAGCTTTTATGAAACAAAAATAGTAACATGAGAGTCAACAATTAAGCTACCTAATTTATTATGTTCTTATTTTGCAAACGGCAAAAATTTGTTGAATGTTCTGTGTTGACTGCACTTGACAGTTGTCAGTGACATTAAATTTTTTTTAGTTTGATTTCCTTAATGGGAAAGGCAAGAGCACTGAGTCCATATAGCCACGTCTTTCGTCATTTTATT
>DVZL01001607.1:0-17209 GCA_018236625.1 Lasaia peninsularis
CGCCCACTGACACCCTTGATTTGTATAGAAAATGACATCAACAACGTCTCTAGTAGGGGCCGCATGGCGGTAATTCTGTACTCTATGTGAAATTCCTTTTGATTTGATACCCATATTAATTATCGGAATGCACCACAGACCACATACTAAAAATAATTTCTAGTCCGTTAAATACAAAAAGTAATATTTTATTTAGTTTTACGAAAAAAAATAGACAAACAATTTAATTACATGAATGTACATAGCTGATGAGGCTGAATCGCAACTGGCCGGTTTTTTGACTCCGTTGAGCAGAAAGTAGAAGAATGCATACACATGCAGACTCAAGTGGTCTGAGAATTTTGTCAATTGTGTTAGGCAATTTTATCCTTAAGAGCTTCCCAGATAATATTTTACTTAACCTACACGTACAAAGGTTTCTATGCATTCCGGGTTTCAAGTTTTCAAGGTACAAAAGTTACGACTTAGAAAAATATAGCAGTTTGTAAACTATTAAATAAAAAGCAATAAATTAAATCGGACTGTGCGTTTCTGAATAGTCAAATCCTAGTTGTTGGCTTTTTCCGTCTCCCACAGACCTCCTAGAATAAACAGGACAAAATTAGCCTATGATCTACCTGAGAACATAGGTTATTTGTTAGGCAAAATTCGTTACGATCGGTTTAGTAGCTTTGGTATAAATCGCAGCCGAGAGACAGACAGACAAATTGTAAAAAAAATATTTTGTAGTCCTTTTTAGGGTACCAAACCCAAAGGGTAAAAACGGTACCCTATTACTAAGATTTCGCTGTCCGTCTGTCTGTCACCCAGGCTGTATCTCGTGAACCACATTAGCTAGATAGTAGAAATTTTCACAGACGATGTGTTTTCAAAGAATATATATACTCTCCGTCGAGAGATGTATTTCTGTTGCCAATATAGCAAATACTTAAAAATCGAATAATTTATAAATATTTAAGGGAAGGAAAAAAGAATGGAATAATATAATAATTTACCAATAAACGATATTCCTGAACTGGTGACATCTGTTGGTTTTTTCAAGAAACTAAGATGTACGCATATGGAGGTAGAACAAACAATATATTGTTGTCAGGATTTTAGTTTTCATCTTAATCAATAGATGCTGCTATAAATTACATACAGAATTAATATTTTTTAATATAGTGCTATTCATGTAAGCAAATGATAATTTAAATTTTATTGTGTAAGATTAAAGATGATACTTATTATTTATTAAAATTATTTATAAAAAATCTAAACGCATTTTTCTCTATTTTTGAAGTTGACAGAAATGGTACGGTACCCTTAATGTGCGAGTACGACTCGTACTTAGCCGATTTTTAGTCACCTACACCTACTTTTAAAAATATCTTTAATGTACATATGTATCTACAGAATTTTCTCTTCTACAGTTTTAATATGTGTGTGACCTAACAATATATCTATAGATCTACAAGATCTATAGATTTTTTTATAAATTTGTAAACTAAAAATAAATTTATTGTCAAAAAGTTTGTTTATAATCATCTACGATAATAATTATACTTCTTTTAGAAAGTCTTTCTGCCAAATAGAATGCAAGATGTTAAACCTCCGACTTTATTGTGCGAGGTAGCCACTCCTGCAAACTGAAACACAAAGGCATAATATTATGCCGCCAGATACAACCAGGGTGGTGGTAACATCCGTGGTGTATGGTCCTAGTACTCTTAGTCAACGTGAAATAGGTAAGCTGTAATAGGAATAAGTAACTGGCGTTCTACAAGCTCACTGGTAACCTTTCGATGCAACCAGCATTTGTATCATCTGCTCCACACCAAAAGTCAAAACATAGGTAGCTTATGACTTTTGTAGTATAAATCTGTGTTACCAGTATCAAAAATGTTAATACGAAATCGAAACTATGTATCAGTATATTTATTTAAAAGTATGATGGATTATTTATAGATAAACACAAAAAAAAAAAAACAGCTCAAATTGTGTAAATGACATGTAATTTTTTAAATACTGTAAACAAGAGATCCAATAAATTCCTTTACAATCATGGTACAACATTCTATGTTTTAATATTTCTAAAGACTTGTAACAAATTGAATAAATACAGAAACTCAAGAGAGGTTCAATTGATTTGACTCGGGAATATTTATTTTTTGTTCCACTTAAAATCGATTTTTTTACATTTTTGATGATAAGTAGTGATACCTACTCAGCTGAGAAAAAAATAATTGTAGGTACCTATAATACTAAGCAAAAAAACTACTCAACTTTTAGCTTGTAACATTCCGAATTCAAACTTTTTGATTAAACAAACCATTTGAACGTCTCCGAGTATCTCAAATGTGATATAAGTATTTCAAAAGAAATTACACTTAAAAGACAGTAATATTGTTGTAATTGAAGTTATTATTTATTTCATTCTGCAACTATAAAACAATAAATGCTACGGTTATTGCGAGTTAGACTAGCTAATATACGAGCTAAAATATAATATAATCGAGATAAAAAATATTAAACACATTTAGTAAGCAAAGGAACATAATCGATTAAAAATAAAACCAGTGTTACATTCTCGTTAATGTTAAAACAGTATAATATAATCAAATAAGTATTTTTTATCCTCGTTCATGCAACTATAACAAAAAAATATCACGCCCATATCCCCGAAAAGGGTAGGTAGAGAGTACAAATGAACCCACGATTACCCGACAATACTACGTCCTATTATGTGACAAGTGGCAAGTCCGTCGCTATATCGGACACAAATCCAACCTCCCAATTTAATTTAGTAAAAATTTATAATTTAATACAAATTTCTACATAAACTATATGTATAATATATTAAGTGGATATAATTATAGAGATAAACAATTGATAAATATTTTAGTGAAATAGATATTTAAATGTTTCTACATGATTCATTGTGTATTTCATATTTGCGGTGGAACATTGGCCATATCGTAAGTTAAGCATTTAACATATTACGAGAATGTACAACTGACACAAACCTATGTCCAAGACTAAAAATACCATTACAACTATCTACAGTAATATAAAATCTAACATTAAAAGTAGCTAAAATATTAAATAATTATATTACTTTAGATTTTGAGTTTTTGTTCGAATATTCGAGAACTGGTCGAGATAGCGATCCAAGTTATAAATACTAAGGAAATTATGATAAAATAATATAAGATTACGTACTTATTCTTTATTTTTATGAGTGTAGCTAAAAACCCACTATTTATTTGTACGGCATAAGTAGCCTGATTGTACCCATAGGACTTTCCGTCATATCCCGAGATTTAAGATTTTCAGTCATATCAGATTTTCAGAGCGGAATATGAAACTTATCATCACTCTAATAATTCTAGTTCCTAAATACATTTTCGGTAAACGTTATTGTCATTTGATTATTTTTCACATATGTAAGAGCTTTATTTGGAAAGTATTAAATAAGGTAAAAATGATTTTTCATTTGAAAAATAAACTGCGAATTGTTTTGATGTTCTCGTTTTAGTCAATTTTCGATTATTAGTATGTCTCCATTAAATTTATTTTGAAAAAGTTACGTAAAACGGCAGCAAAAGAATAGAAGCGGCTCAAATTACTTTTATTTTTAAAAAATAATATGTAGACCTCGGGCAGAAAAGAAAGCCTTTTGAGGATTTTCTTGTTATGTGTATATCTCAGACTGTATTTATTTTACTGCCCTATTTTATAAATTACATTTTAAGATGTTACATAAGTTTCGATTTCTTTTATTTTATTAAAAATGGCATGCAAATATTAATATAATCAATAAAAAAATTAATTAAACACCATTTACATTATATGTCACATAAATTAATATTTTTTTAAATCAATTACATACAAATAAAATCATACGATTAAATTAGTTATCCAATCGTTTTAAAATTCAGAAAAAAATATATAATTATATACAATGTCAATGTCAAAATATCAAACAGATAATTGATTAAAATAATTAAAAATATAAAACAAATTTCAAAGAACTATTTTGCGAAAGTACGAAAGAAATTAAAAGTACCTTCACGCCTATTATCCCAGATAGGGTAGGTAGACAGAGTTGTGCCAGTATATCCACGACTCGTGAGTCCAGCAGATACCTACACGAGAACACACCCACGATTAGCTAAGGTATGATAGGTGGCAAGACTATCGCCACTTCGGGCACATCGAATCGGGCAATGTAATGCTTACTCAGAATAATCTGAAAAACATTTAAGTTGCCCAACCTGGGAATTGAACTCGGGACCTTACGCGGCTAACGGTTTTAACAGGCGACACGTACACCACAGCAACAAAAAACTATATTTCAAATTAACCTAGGGATTATACTATACCATATTGTTTTGTATGTAATAATTATAACTTAACAGGATATTATTAATATCTACTATAAATAGATACAAGGTTTTTAGCCACACTCAACAAATTGTTCACGTACCTACATCAGTCTATCCAAGTTAATACATTTTTAAAATTGCACGAGTTTATTAACGTCAAATGAATAATATTTTTTTACCAAATTAACTTAACACTTTCACTGCTCATGAGTTTCAAACAGCCCCGTCTATCTTTCACTAATATAATTGTAGATAAACCCACTAATAATAATACAACTATCTACTTTGTCACTGGTATAAAATCTATTACGAAAGCTAATAATTCATATCTGTTTTAGCATAGCGTGTTTATCTTATAACTATTTTTACTATTAACAAAGACATTAAAGGCTGTATTCTCTCTAGTTTTCTAGAGATACCAACACTTAAAACTAGTAATTCTATTACAATGAAGTATAATTTTGTAAAATATAAATGTTTTGAATTTTTATTTCTTATTCAATTTTAGAAATACACACTTTTGTAAAATTCAACTCAATAACATAATACTAAATGTATGATTTTGATCCGCTTGTGACCAATACACATTAAATAATCACTGGAATATATGAGTACCTGAAATTGAATAAGGTCGAGCAAGAAACGAAAATGGTCACTCGACATTAACAATTTCCGGTAATCGACAGTTGAAGGAAACAATTACTAGAAATTGTCACTTGAAAGACACAATTAACATAAATTGTCACCTGATGGGAGCAATTACCAGAAAATTTCACTTAACGGACACAATTACCAGAGATTGTCACTTGCAAGAAACAATTCCCAGAAATTGTCACTTAAAGGACACAATTACCAAAAATTGTCACTTGAAGGACACAATTACCAAAAATTGTTACCTACTTGAAGGACACAATTGCTAGAAATGTTCACTCGAAGGACACAATTATCCACTCAGTTACTTTTTATATAAAACAAAAAAGAGTACATATTTAAAAGAGATGGTATAACCATAATTTATATAAGCAGTGAAAGTGTTAACAACAAATTTATAAGACAAATGTCAATTAATTAGTACTAGAAAAGGTGAAAATACATCTCTACTGACAGGTGATAAGTATATACGTATTATTAAACAAATTGCAAACTCACATAAGTATATATTTTTAAAATACAGTGTATGTGAAGAATACTGAATACAAACCAGGTCGTTTAAGCAATTTTTATACTAATATTAATGGTAATTCCGCTGCACGTGAACTAAATTTATTTTAAGTATATGCTATCTTTTTTCAATCAAATAAAAAACGAAAAAGATAAAACATTTTAGTCATGACAAATTAGTCAGAACACAATAACTTATACCTACGGCTTTTAATCTAAATATTCTGAGGTACAGACTAAACGTCTGCAGAAACGTCACGTGCAAACTAATCTGACAGGACTAATAAGTTTAGTTAATTTTAATCAGTTTAGTTAGCGGCAGCGAATTTACCAGCACCTGTGTAACCATTAATTATAACTTCGTGGTTTTTTATTTTAAAACAATTTATTCTTTTAAATAAAGTATCAGATTAATATTTGTTTTATAAACGATTTTTATTATATGTGTTACTATCAATAGTATTCAACACCATTTTAGGTGAAATCTAAGTATATTCTTCGAAAATTACGACCAAAGTGTTCGTATTTTCGATTAGAAATATTATGTAGAAAGTTTAATGAAATTAAAAAAAGGAAGGATTTGGTTTTTTTCGAACATCTCAAAAACTACTAAAGATATTTCAAATTTGAAAAAAGATCTCAAAAGAAGAGAAATTTTTTTAATAAAATCTAGAATTGTATCTTGAATATTTATCATTTTTACAAAGCCCTGAAAATAGCGCTAAAAGTGAATACCTAGTCTGACTTCCGCGCGCGTTCCGTTACTCGGATACTGCAAAAAAATCATCTATTCATATTAAATATTTTTCTATTTGGTTATTAACAATCCAAAACGTTAAAAAATTTCATTTTAACAAATTTAAATGTTAATAACAAAGCGGAAAATGAGCATTTTTGAATATTTTAAACGCGGATCTATTATGCCTCTTAAGAATAACCTCTACAAAGTGAAAAAAAACCTACGGTTGTTTAACAACAATCGGTGTTTTAATCATAACATTCTATTCAGAAAACATTTTTTTTAATTCCTAATATTAATGTTTAATATGAAAAAAGTTTTTTTTGTGTTGTAATAGATCACGCGCGGAAAAACCAAATTTCTACTTTGTTTTCTTAAATTGTTTACAAGTTTTGCAATTTTCATAAGCGCTTTTTAGGATTTTTTAAAAATTTTCTACACACCATATAATCCGCATCAAATGACACCTCGGTCGTAATTTTCTGTGAATATATTCAGATTTCATCCAAAAAGGTACACGTTGACTAGATTATAATGTATAAATACATTTACACTTATCGCCTCTCACAAAATGATTAATCACCCTGTATAAAGGAGTCAAATTGAGAAATATGTGATAAAAGTGAAGTGTGTTGGCAGTGTTGGATGTTTGGTTTGTTAGAGGTTGAATACAAAGAGATCATATTTTTGACATTTAACCTAAAAAGTTATAAAATTCACCACACACACAAATATCCGCTTAACATTTATTTTTAACATTTCAATGAGCAAAGACATTATTACTATTTATTTATTAATATATATTTAGCAACAACGACACGCAGCTCATACAAAAATATAAAAATAAAATGAACGTTCCGATTTTGGCCGCCATTACAAAATTATGCAAAATAATATCAGATAGAATTACTGAACACATTTTAAAGCGAAAGTGTATGCGTCGAAGTTATTATATTCGCTTGTTACACCGCTCCTTATAACTCGAGCTGGAAACGTGGTGGACTCGCACATTCCGTTCAAAATACATTTAACACAAATGTTCCACCCACAAAATTGATCATAGCAAATGTTCATTAAACAAATAAGCATTCTATTTAAATATTTATAATTAGTTTTCATTTGGCATTGAAATATAAATTGATTATCGAACAATATATATTTATCATTGTGTACAAGTTATAAGAACACACAACCATCGAAATTGAAGCTTCTAGTCAATAAGGGCCTCTGTTAACTCACACAGATATACGGAGCGGGCGCCCGGTCGCGCGTATGTACGGATCGTGACGTCATGTATTCGCGGTACTTGGTTACTTAAAATAGACGCAGCAGCTGACGCCTATATTATGACGTCATAATCCTTACTAATATAAATGCGAAAGTAACTCCGTCTATCTGTATGTTACGCTTTCACGCCTAAACCACTAAACCGATTTTGATGAAATTTTATACAGCGATAGAGTAGACCTTGAGGACGGACATAGGCTACTTTTTAACCGACTACATTAAAAAGAGGGTATGTTTTTACGCGTATCAAATCAGATTAGTATTATAAGTCGGAAAAATGTCTGCCCTTTGAAAGTTGTCTGTATTATTAAAATAATTCACGCGGGCGAAGCCGCGGGCGGACAGCTAGTTTAGTATTGTTTCATTACTGTCTACGTCAAACTGCGACTCTATTGTGCGGGCAGTAAGGTCCCCTCATTCCTGTTTTCTATCCTTCGGGTGAAATGATAATGCTGGTAATTCTGCTGCCGCCAACTAAACTTATTTTAAGTTATCGCTGTCTTCTGTTAATGTAAGTAAAAGAAGTCTATTTAGAAAAAATGCGATAAAAAACACTACAATCTACTGTATTCTGTATAATTTGACATGACTAAAATATTCTATCTCTTTCGTTTTTTATTTCTTTGGAAAGTGATAGCATGTACCTAAAATAAGTTGAGTTAGCGTGCAGAGGAATTACCATCAATATTTCTCCCGCTGCGCCAAGCCGAGATCTCATTTACCGATTCCGTTGAGCAGAAAAAAAGTTACTTTCATGCCATGGGTAAAAAAATATAAAGTCTCAAATATGTGTAAAGGTTGGCCAAGGACTAGCAGATGTTGACAAACATGAGCTTGTTTTTAGCGCAGCAGGAGAAGAACATCAATACTTTTTGGACAGTAAAAAAAGGCTCCCTTAATATGTTTGCCAGAGATATAAAGTTGTCACGGCAGGACCCTGATACATGAACAAGCGCGGCATGATGCATATCCTAATTGAACAGTCACTCACAATATTTCAATTATAACAACAATTAATAAGAAAATATAGATTAAACTTCCTCACATAACTTTTTCGCACAATCAGACTAATATTTTTCTTCACAGCAAAACGTCGTTTGTAAATATTTGCAGAATTACATGTTTTCATTTTAACATTCAAAATTGAACTTAAAAATTGATTTTATTAGAGTATACTATACATTATCACTTTTATAAAGATTAAAATAATTTATGAATTTTATTTAATATGTTAATGTGATCAATTACTATCTAAAAGTAAATTGTCATTGTTTCCTAATAAAAGAAAAGTTAACTTCAACATCATATTTTCAACCTTAGGTACTGAATTTGTAAAGAAATAAAGATTTTTACATAAAAATTATTATATATATACTTTCACGCGGGCCAAACCGCAGGTGATTGTAAGCATTTAACATAAAACTATGTAATATATTGATACAGTAGACTTAGTTTTCAAAACGGTTCATTTTATGGATCCAAAAAAAAATACAATTAGTGAAAGTTTATAAACAAAGTACTCAAATTATATAAAGTATACGTCGAAAATATAAAACAATATTTAGTGATTAGAAATTTAATTTCACATCTTGACTCCCTTAAATATGCAATTTTAAATAAAAAAATAAATATGTTAAAAATTATATCACCATGTTGTCGTCATAAATTGTCGAATTGACGCAAAGTTATGATATAATAGGCATTAAAAAACTGCCAGATTTCTTCCAGCTGATTTAGCTTTCCGACCTCGTTGAGCAGAAACATAGCAAGCACACCTCGCGCGGTAAAAGAAAGCCTGAGGTCACACGTAATTATGGGCTGAGGCAAAGCCGAGACGATCTGAGACTCCTTATCTTTCTGCTTAAGGGATGTTATGTAATATCTTCAAAAGATATTGACACACAGAATTTCGGCTGGAATACATTAAAGCATTGACTGTATGCATATAAACACTGGAATTGTGTGATGTGATTCAAATGCAGACATATTACTTATAAACAAGTATTACAATTTTTTTCTGTGCTTTTATGTTAGTCACCATAGTGTTGCCACCTTTCTACCATTTTTTCGAATATCTCGAAATACAAGTTTTAGCTAAATACAGATTCTACTACAAAACAGCAACAAAGGCTTCCATAATATTTATTTTTCATCGTCCGCACTTGGTAAAATTTCAATATACTGGTTGAAATTTATATGTCAAAAATTGTTTAAAATTTTTTTTGTTTTTATATATTCTATCATGAGGGCTTAAAAGGAAACCAGTAATCTAATAAATAGCAAAAATATTATACACAACTTGAGTAAGAGTACTACTGTTTAAATTGCAAGCTAAGATAAACAAGAAATCATTGAGATTTTATTTTTAGTTGTGGAATATTATTTAGAGTTTAAGTTCTTTTTATAGATTGTATATTACTATTGTACCTTTATGATATTTATTTTTTTATACTCAAGGCTTTATCATTACAATATGTATATTATTTTCTTTTTGTATCAGTAAACAAACTAACAGAGAGTTCATAAGAAAATATCCATTATTAAAGATGATAAAAGTGCTTTGTCAATTTGTATTTCAAGTTCATATTAAGCAATATTGCATTCACACACCACACTGATGTTTAAGTATAAAAGCACAAAAATATCAATATAAAAACTTAATATTACTTTGTCGCATATCAAAATGATTCTGACTAGCCGTATCATAATTTGACCTAAGTCGTAGCATCTTTAAGTAATCTCAAATAACATTTAAGCCAACACATACTGCCATACATTTATAAGCTGATCAATTATGAGCTAAATGAACTGAGAGCACTTGTCTTATTATCACATATTTTATTATCAGTCGTATGCAGAACTAATTTCTGCATTGGGTCTATAATTATTTTAGAATCTTCATCACATACTGGCTGTTTGTTTAAACCTTCAGCAGTACTGTCTGATTCATTTGCAACCTTATTGTCGAATACTGGAAAGAAATCAAAATGAGATTTACCGTTTGCTTGATTATTTTTATCCGTCTTGTTTTTCTGTCTTTTGATATCGTCACTTGCTTTAATATTTTTTTTAGAAAACTCGTCCCAACCTGACGATTTGCCATTGCTTGAATTCATATCTTTCCTGAACGAACTGGAAGGTTTTGTTTCTGAAGTAAACTTTTGTTGTATGTCATTAATCTGATTGTGATTTTCTCTGCTTGAAACTATTTGTCCATAAACCGGCGTACAGTATGTTGTATCAGAATCCATATTTCCGCAGCGATTTTCTCTGTTGAGATGGTTTTGGTTGATTTGACAGTTATTCATTCCGGAATCAAACTCTGATTTTTGTCCAGCATTCATCAAGATCTGTTTTGATGATTTTACAGAATTCTTTTTATCGGTCTGTGATTTATTTGGAGATGAGTTGTCATACTGTTTGCCGTTTTTACTGTTACTTCTGTCATCTTCTAACACCTCTTCATTTCCTATTCCATCAATATCATACACCTATAATATTATTAAAATAATAATTAAAATATGGTATTATGACCAAAATTTGCCATTTGGCAATATGCTGCATAAGTCATGAGAAATCCATTAAAATTACAAATGGATAAACCTACCAGATAGTTAAAAAATATCTAAATGAACTGGAAAAAAATTCAGTAAAAATATATCTACTATATTTCAGATTTTTTTAGAAAATTTTTGTTCAATGTTTATTCACAGAGAAATCATTATCTATATACAAATAAATAAAATTGGAGTGTCTGTATGTAATATTAAAATAACCACTTTTACTAAATACCAAAACAGTATTTTTTAGAATTTTTGTCTGTCTGTCTGTTTGTACCCGCTAATCTCTGAAATGGCTGGTCCGATTTTGACGGGACTTTTACTGGCAGACAGCTAATTTAATAAGGACCAGCTTAGGCTACTTTCATTTAAAAATCTTATTTTAGAAAGGTATAAAATAATTAAATAAAAATGTGGATGAACTTGCGGACACAGCTAGTGTTATATGTATATATACCTTATACATCACATCTTGGTTCAGGCCCTTCTCCCTCTCTCTTTTAGTCTGCACTGCGAGCCATACATCTTTGAGCTCCCCAGCTAAATCTCTATCCTTCAAAATTACAGGATTCCGAGCTAACATTAATCCTGGATTCATAGCCTCTACAAAATCGCACAAAAGAATGACTAATGCTTCTTGATCCTGAAATTTAATTAAAATGTATAAATCTTTTACCACTATCTTCTTTATAGAACAAACCAATGGCAGTACATAATACATCAATGTTACTCTAGGTATTGCTGGATTATGTGTACAGTAATTTTTGTTACCATCAGGTCACTCATTTGCCTCCTCTTCAATAAAAAATAAAATGGTTCAATGAAAGTTATCACTGTTCATTCTTAATCAAATTTGATTGTCTTATGATGATTAACAGCTATTATTATTACTAAAATAATCTTGTGTAATTTTATTTTTTGTTTAATAGTTTATTTAATACCAACAATTCAGCAAAATATCAACCAAAATAGAACTTTTGGTAATTGTCAAGAATACTAATTACAATAACAATAGCTAAAATAAGAAGCTTACTTACAGCAGGATTAGAAGCATTTTTGCCATTTGCTTTTAGAACATCTGGGTTGACCATCACTGCAAAAACAAGCAACGGAGGTCTGTTGCTGTTTGGACCACAAGCTTGATGTACCTTTAAAAACAGTTATTACATTATGGCTTTAATTTATATTTGTTGAGGTTAATGCAATTTTTTTACAATAACCTCAACAAAATTTTGAACAACTTCAACCTCAACAAAACAGTGACTTTCTAAATATCAGTGCCTATTTTAGTTGAGGACGTATGCAGAAACCAGATAATGTAAATCCTAAAATAGCAGTTAATAAATCTATACATGGTTGTTAATTTTTTTTCAGTCAAAATTGAGAACGGTAACACAGATCATATGATTTTAAGTTGGTCATAATTTTCATTAAATTAGATAAATCTAGTTGTAAATTTCTTTTCATAGATATAGTACTATAAAAGTGGATGGTTAAATAAGCAATAATTAATTAATGACAAGTATTTTTTTTTAATTTTTCTATGGAGAAGTATCAGCTGAATACAACAAAAGTAACGTTTTTTTATTCAAGAATCATACTTACTAAAAATTGTCTTTTATATTGAAAATACTTACTTGCATACCCCCATATAAGGGTATAGGATCTGAATACTGTTTAGGGTTAGCAATTTTCTGCCATCCCAGTACATTTATATATAACTTTTTTGCTGAATTTTTTATCGTATCCTGAATACACATATGCGGTTGTGGTGGGTTTTTAAATTGCCTAAACGCTCTCGAAGCACGTACATATTGAACTGGAGCCGTCCGATCTTGTTGGTTCTGACTTTCCATGGTTTTTCTGCAAGCTTTATCCACAGAAAATCAGTGGAAATCAATCGGTTTCAGTAAATATTACCACCACAAACACAACTACATTGACATTTTCAGGAAGATCCTGGATTGACTGTTATGTCCACATTCAATTAACTCAATATCAATAGTACATTCTAAATAAAACACTAATCTGACTATATGCTTTTATAAAAACTTTACAAATAATAGTTTTAGTAAAAATGAAAATAGAAAACAGCGAAGAGAAATACAAAATTGTCAAACTCAAATGTCATACTGTCATTTGTCAAACGAAACACGTAATCCACAGATGATAAATTAAATCAAAATATATTATAGTGCATCTGCCACCTTAAAAAAGTAAAAACCATTTAGAAGATGACAGATACATTATATTGAACATAGTTGTATGTTATGTTGTTACCATACCTAGGTACCTAAGATATGTTACCATCATGCGAAAATCGTTCACTTTTTGAAACTAGATTTATTTGACTTTTTTTGATCTCACGAACCAAAGAAAGGTTTCCATTAACATGTGTAATTTTTCAATGTATAGTTGGTAAACATAGTTTAAGATTTAAAACAATTTTTATTTTTAATACTACCAGCATTACTCACTCTCTCAGGGTAATTAATCCTACCAGCTGGTAATTAATGCTACTAAAATGATTATCTATGAGCTTCATAGCAGATAAATAACTCTAGTTTAGATAACAGACATGAATAAATAATAAATATTACTGGACAAATTACACTAATTATTGATCTAACCCCAAAGTAAGCAAATTAAATGCTTGTGTTATGGGTGTTAGTCAATGATACTAATACATAAAAACACTTATGTAGATACCAGAATAAATTTATTAAACACTCAGACCCGAAAATTCAAAAATCTACCACCACACAAATGTTTGTCTCCGTCGGGAATCGAACCCGAGCCTCGCGATAAGGCGTGTACGCTAGCCACTCAACCAACGAGGCGATCAAATAAATAAGACCACCAATGGTCTCAAAAAAACTATCTTAATTGTTATGAAGATGTACTAGTAGAGTAGTCCTTTTAGGGAAAGTTGACACCACAAATGAGAATAAAATTTATTGTTTCCTGTAATATCGCCCGCGTAGAATAAGTCAAAAACGTTTACATGGCCACCTAACCGCACGGTAGCCATAAGGTAGAAAGAGACCTTGTTACTAAGATTTTGCTGTCCATCTATCTGTTACGGAGCCGTATTCGTAATATGTCGATATATTTGCCACCATAAATGCATACCTACAATTGAAACAGAAAAAATAAAGTACCATATTTACTCTCCATACATAAATGACTCCAAAGGCGTATGGGTGACTAGGTTACCAGCGGCAGTTCAGTCGCCTGCTTTATGCACATGACACTATTCATAGTTATGAAAAATTCCTTATTGTATTTCGGTTGACATCCCACAACCAAATAGCTCGCGTCTTATTCCAGAGTTATGTTAAGAGTCTCCAAAACCGAAGTGTTGGCATAAAGAGATTAATGAGTATGCAGGGAACATGACACTTGGCACTCGATACTCTGTCTACCCCGCAATGGACCTGATGTGAAAATGGGAATGTACCATTACACCTTACCTAATTGATAATACCAACATAAAGAAATCAATAAGTAGTTATAAAAATATTTAAAAATAATCAGTAAATTTTATGTTCTGTAAATCAAAGTACTTGGTAATTAATTATAGAAGTTTATTAAAATCCTAAATTACAAGGTAGTCAGTTACATTACAAAAAATAAATAAATTTCAATAATTGCAAATCTGGTGAACATAAACTAATCAGTCAAGTTTTATTATTACTACCTACTCTTATTAAAATCTAAACTTATTGATAAATTAGAACTTGCAGAAAAAAATGAGCTTTTGTACTAATTTGGTGCATTACAACTAACTATTTACAATCATGATCGATTTCAATAAGAACTTTTTTACTTATTATAATATTATTCAAACATGGTGCAAATGTCTTATGGTTAAAGATTATTTTCAAAACAGAATAGTAAGATAAAATTACAATTTGTGAATGCTAATATATATTTTAGTATGCAGATACATAATGTGTTTAATATATTTCAGAATTTTCCACTGAATATTATTGTTTTTACATAAATGTAAAATAAAAACTTGTATAATAAATAAAAACTTGTATATTATATGTAAATATAATACATGAAGATATGTGTGCTCCAAATTAAGATGTTTCAGAGGCAGACGTTGTATGTAGTGCATTGGTTAAATTCATAACATTACTTACACTGTGTTTGTTTATAACACTTTCACCAACAAATTGTTACAAGTTTAGATTATTTTACACATATAAAATAATCTAACCTTGAATTTTACACATATAAAATAATCTAAACTTGTAACAAATCAAGCCAGTCAATGGCTAAGTTACAGTGACTGCTGGACATTCTGTTTATGCTACGTACAAATGATTCTAATGCTTAATTGTAGCATTTTGATAGAATCTTTTTATTAACACTTTGTAGCATCTTTATATAGCTTTTATTATTTCAATTCTGGCTAAATTTAACATTTGTTACTAGAGTTATTAGGCGTTGTTACACTGTGTTCATTTACTGCATGACTAATAGGCTAATGAAGTTTCCTTAGTGGAGAGTTGTAAAGGCCAGACACAAACTTTGACTCGATTATAAATTTGGATAAAATAAATTTAACGAGTCTATGGTAATAATTTAACTGTATTTTTTTAATGACCACTTCCAAAGATAAGCCTTCATTTCTTGTAGGTTTTACATAATAAGACAATTTTGAAGGTGTTAGATGTGTTTCTTGCTGATGACTTTGTAGTTTAAAACTGCTTAAATTCTGCAAAGAAAACCATAGTTAAATCAATAATTAAGTATAGGTGCTAATTGCTCTTCATGAAAAAATTACTTTAGGTGTATGCTATCTTTTCCAATTAAGTAAAAAACAAAAAAAATGGTCATGTCAATTGAGTCAGAACACAAGAACTTGGAATGGTTTTAAATTTATTTACTTGGAATATGACTAAAAATCTATAGAAATGTTAAACACAAATTAATCCGACAGAACAAAAGTATTTCGTCCTCTTTCTTTTACTTATTTTAGAAGAAGATAGCAATAACTTAAAATAGTATCAGTTTAATTTAACTTAAATTAGTATCAGTTTGATCTTTTATGACTTTTTTTTTAAAAAAGTATCTTGGTTTTTATTGCTTTCAAATTTTTGTTTTAGAAAGCACATAAAATATATAAATAATGACTAGGGAGCACAGCTAATAATGAAGCTCAGTTGGGCTACAAAATGGAAAATTCATGTGAATCAAAATTAATTATATTTGACTAGGGGTAGCCTTTCAGTATTAGATTTATTATATGAGAAAATTTTAAAAACCTTTGAGAGAAGGTAAATTGTCACTTTCTAAAGACAGGAAGGTAGGTAGAGTGTGACATGAAAACCGACCACAAAGCCAAAGTAGTTTAACCAAAAAAAGTTATTTAACATACATACACATTAATCAATTTGGTATCAAGTTAACCTGATGGCTGGTACTAAAAATTGGAAGGATAGTCTGTTAGTATCCAGGTTGCCATTTGCAGACTTAGTTCACACATTAGACAAAACATGGCGTCCGATCGATATTTGAAAATACTACGCTTTTCAAAATTTGAGTTTTATTTTACTTTCCTAGATTCTGTACTCCCATCATAATTTCACTGCATATCACAGTGGTGACAATTGACATTATAATAAAAGAAACGTAATACAATGGAGTTAATTGTACTGGATTTTTTTTTGCCGATAACCTCTAATCATCATTCCATCATAAACATATTTCTACTTAGCGTTAGTAAACATAATATGAAAATGTATGTTACTTACAAAATAAGTTAAAGAATTATTGCTGTAAATACGAAAGCCCATTTTGAATATTAATTTCTTTCTAAAATTCCCATCCACCATCTCCATCACCATACATTTAGCATTTAATGCAGAGTAAGTCACAATTCTTGTGCAAATATGCGAAACTTTGTGTCAGATTAAAAGTTCTTTGGTTTGTTTTGAAGTCCCAATAATTTATTTTTGTCCCATGCTTTAAGCTTCTTATGAAGGCACCTACTTTCTTTTTTTATTTTTTTTTTAATATGATTATCCCAAATGGGAAAGGCAAAGGAACTGAGTCCATACAGCCATGTCTTTCGTATTTTA